>JAOYSI010072937.1:0-20708 GCA_025775065.1 Hiodon alosoides | reverse complement strand
TGATTGCCTCCATGCTACGCCGCACTGATGCAGTAATTCATGCAAAAGGAGCCCGACCAAGTATTGAGTGCATAAATTGACTTACTTTTCAGAAGGTCGACATTTCTGTATTATAAATGGTTTATTCTAAAATTTTGAGACACTGGATTTTTGATTTCCTTGAGTTGTAAGCCGTAATCATCAAGATTAAATAAAACAAAAGGCTTGATTACGGAAATAAATGAACTTTTCCACGATATTCTAATTTTTTGAGATGGACCTGTAGCATTCACGGTTGAAGTTAGTCACTGATCACATCTGTGTTATCCCTCAGTCAGGGGGCAGATTACTAGAGAGTAACTGAACCTTTAATCCGGAGGTAGTATCAAGGGAAGAGTTAAAGCTCTGTTTTGGTCCTTCTGCTCATTGTCTCAATGAGAGCACTCACTGTTCTAAAAGCTCCTGGAGCCAACATTGCTTTTGGATATTACAGCCTTAAACAATGTCATGTCAGGGTTTTCTGTGAGAATAGGTCTGTTAGGGTGGAAAATAACAGTTCAGCACACTTTTTGGGCTTGTGGGACGCTCTCCCACAACAGAACTGCTGTGGAAATTAGTGGTTTATGATATGGTTGTTAAAAGTCTCTACTGCAACTCTGCCAAGTGTCTGTCAAATCAGACTTCCAGTCCCCTCCAGCTCACCCAAATGTGATTATGAGTGGAAAATGCCTCCTTTTCAAGCACGCCAGAGACTGAAGATCATGCAAATACTGTCAGCTCTGCTCCAGCGAGAAAGTGCTTATAGAAATTTCTGTATTTCTGTAAATGCCTGTATTCCAAAAACACATAAACTGTCTTCCCGTGTCTGTCATCCCTGTTGGCATGGCTGTCTGTCAGACTAGGATAAGGGCCTCTGCATTCCATTTCTCAGGAGAAATTTTTCAGTAGGTCAAGGAACTCCTCATCAAAATTCCAACAGTGAGACGTAGAACCTCATCACGTCTCTTCAAGGATCCCTACCGGCACTTTGACAATACTACACAGATTTACCGAGTTTTTCGAAAATCAAACAATTTTTCCTCCGTGTGGACGTAGTGTAATAATACTGTAACCTATGCCTGTCAGTAATTTCCTGACCGGGAATAGAATCCTAGTCCCTTACCCACCGCACACAAGAAACAACCTCCCAAACAGAGAAACTATTAATGAGCTAAAGACTCAGGTCAAAGAACCAATGGGATTATGTCTCCATTCGCTGGGGCAATGTCAGAAGAAAACTCCTCAACGACACTAGCTATGCATCATGTTATAACGTTGTCTTGAATTTGTTTTTAGTTTGTTTGGATATTTATAGTAGCATATAGTAATAGCTATCAATTCGTAGCCAGGTCAAAAATTAAGTATAATACCAAGAAGATTAAAAAAATAAAAAAACTCTAAAAGGTAATATGACATATGTGTTATATGTGTTTATAATTGTATTTTTTTGTAAGGGCAACTACTTTGGGCTTTAATGTTTTTAGTTTTTAGTATCTTAAAGAAATTCTAAGCTATTTAAAGCTTAGTAACTAAATTTACTTATCGAACACAAATTATGTTTCAGATTTTCATATCTCCTTTATGAAAATGTTTTTCAAGAGAGATTTCTGTTATGAAAGGGTACGCAGGAAGCTAGGTTGCTAAATAGCTTTTTCATTATAAAGCAAAGAGTAAAATTATCTCTGACATAGAAGCAAGGGAGCAACGCCAGCACAGAATTAAAAGTATGTATAAAATTGCCCTGCAGCATGTTCAAATGATACATTCCCATAATATTAATTTTTTCTTAGAAAAAGAGTAGAGAGTACAGTAGAGGGCAACCGATAATCATGTCTAAGAGTAGATACATCTCCAAACCTTTAGGGTGCTTGGACTGGAGACAATGATTCATTCTGAAGCCCTGTACGAAAATACACACTGTGGTTGCTTTTCTCTTTCTCCTTGTCTCCCCTAATAGATGAGGTGACTTCAGAGCGGCGCCACATTCTGCCACTTGTCAATACTCACGACAACACTGATAGCTCAAATCTGCTCAGCGCCCGGCCGGGACCCTACACCCCCAGTTGAACACACTCCTATTTTTCTGGCTGAATCTAAGCGCATTTATTTGGATTAACTTGAGTGAAAGTGCTCTTGACATTTAATAACACAGGTAATATGATTCCTTATTATTATTATCCTAGGACAAGTTTTTTTATTAATGTCGTCTTTCATTATACTGCTCTTTGCTAACATATTGTATGACATAAAAGTATGTAGGTGTATACAGAAACGATCATGTCATTTTCAAGTCTATTTGTAATTCAAGGAGAAACATGCCATTGAAATCGAGGCCTCAAAATAAATCTGAGCAAGAAGACTCCAGCACTGTCAGTGCAAGTTTGAGGTGTTTGTGCTGTTACCATTGTTACTATATTATCTGAATATGTGGAAAAAGTCCCCATTATTTTGTCTGTAGGTATGTGCTAGCACAGTAACTACTTCTAAAAGTAAGATTTACATCTTGGATTCTACACAGCTCATGTGATCAAACTAATCTAACACATGTACGTACGTTAAAGGTCAACTGTTTCCAGAAGCCGTCCTTTTAAAACACTTGATCTAGGTCTACGGTCTCAACTACGCAAAGCAAGCCATCATCATCATTCAAACTCACGAGATTGAGAATTAATATATGATTACTTACCCCTTTTTAGCATGAAAAGGAACAGAATATATATATATACTTAAAACGTAACACAATTATTCATTGTGCATAAAGTTCAAATACGCAAAATATCCGACTTGTCATTTTGATTGGACCACTCTTTAAGGTTTATAGCTTTAGGGTATAAATCATTTCTGTGCAGCGGGGATGGCAAAGAGAGAAGGCAAAGAGGCATCTTTTAAACACACCTTTCGCTGAGTGATTAATGGGACGTAAAACACATTCATCATCACCAATGTCAGAGTCTGGAGGACTGAATTCATGCTGACCCAGTAGGAAAATGCATGAGTAAACTGGGAAATAAAAATAACAATTAAGTGTTCTTTGCTTAATAAAATAATTACAGCAATTTTTTATATACGATTCCACTGCATTACATTTATCTTATGTACAGGTAATATGTCAGTGCTATTTGATTTACACACGTGTATTTTTACGCTTGCTTTTTTGGAGGGGGGGCTGATTGGGGCAAACGTACATGAAACAGACAAGAGCTTAAAAGTGTGACCTGCAGCTGTCTGGCAATTCCTGTTGTATGCTGGTCAATGAGCCTCCTCTGTCGGTGTATAAGACCAAATTTAAAACTGCTGTCAAAGCCAGGACCGCACCTTCCATTAATCCTGGGGGCCCGGGCCCTCTCCACTACATAAAGCTCTAATGGAAGTCGTAACCTGTATTATCAGGGTTAGACATGCCCGCTCCAGACACATTTTAGTGAATGTTTCACCTCTGGGCAGTTGCTTGTCCCGTTCCCAAGACAAGGGGGAAGCCGTTGACAAAATCAGAAGCAGCCAAGTGAGAAGCTTGAATCCGGGGGGTTGACGGCAGGCACAGAAAACAAAGGTACAGAATAAATGTGACGGCTTGGCTGGTGTGTTCCTGCAACATGCGCAAAGAGGTTTGTTTTAAGAATCCAGTAAAAAAAATGGAATATCAAATATTTATAGACCTGTACTTTTTTTTCTCTCCCCTGAAACGCTTCTGTGGCTGAGCATAAAGAATTCAGCGCATGAAAAATGAATGTGTTAAAACAGGGCTCTGCTTATTTTGAGGACGAGATAAGAGGGCTCGGTCTGGGAATAACGAGGCGGGCCATTCGAAAGTAGAGAATCTGTGGCTCCGTGTTTAGGGTGCAGGGCCAGGGAATGTGGAACTAGCCAGCGGTCAGCCAGAGAGGAGATGAATTAATTCTGAAAGAGTAGCACAAGCCATGGGGCACTAATGCCAGTTAATTAGAAAGCTCCAGAATATCGCCTTAATTCTACGACATTGAATAAGTTAACGAGGGGACCAAAAACACCTTTTACTGAAGGCATAAATGAGGAGAATAGCTCAGGGTCCTATTTAAAAAAATATTTTTTAATTGTACAGACACTGGGGAAAAAAGACAAGAAAGCATGATATCTAATCAGGATCGCCGGTGAGAATAAAAATGAAAGTTCAATCCTTGCATCGCTCCACTATCTCCGTGCACCATGCATGCTTCCAACACATCAAGTTTAGACCGCCAGGCAAAGTGCTGGCTATACAGCGGTCATCTCAGGGCTTTGTAACCCGCTGCAATTAACCCAGTCTTCCAACTGGGAAGCAATGACAAATTTAGGATGCACTGAGAGGATGCACCATTATATCGGCTATTATAACATTTTGTTTCTTGTGTTAACAGATAAACGGCTATAACTTTATATGAGCTGCTTTATACCAGAACAAGATTTCAGATGAAGTCTGTATGCACCCATTCCCGATATATTTAAAGCATATTTCAAATAAAAAATAGACCAGATGGATTAGTCACTTTGGATATATCACACCTCTCTGCAGATAAGCGTGGCCTTTTAGAACACACAATGAACATTACGCCTTGTTGAACGAATCAACGATTCAATAAAAAGCGTAATAAAACGAGGCCATTGCTTTTTGGCGTCATTAAAGGACCTCTTCCCTTGCAGTGCTTGCTGGGAGAAGACTCCTTCAGTCGACTGCCATTACAAACACTGCAGCAGGAGGCTGGGGGGCAGCTGTTGTTTTTGAGAAGATGTTCTGCCAGGACTAGTTCTACAGATTGGGTGCGCGACTCGTGCTGTTTATGCAAGTCTGTCTGTGTGTGCTCATGTCAGGTTTCACTCGGGCCAAGGCTGCTGAGCAAAGAGACTCCCTGTTTAAAATAACTGGCTCCTTATGTAAATGTGAGAGCGGGTCCAAGGATCTGCGAAAACGTAAAATGGAAACGTAAACATTGGTTATTCGGATGTCCATAAACAAGACTCCCGGGCCGTATCAGTGCCAAACCGTATCGCTTTGCCAAACGCCAGGGAGGGGAATTTTGGAATTACATTCGGTGAAGAAAACGGCGGAGGGTGAGCGATGAGAAAATCCACCCGCACCGCTGCCAGCCGGAATCAATGGAGGTTCTTTTCTCATCCAGGACACGCTGGCACTTTGGACAGGGAGAGCCAATAATTCAGGATTTCTCCATGTCTGGTACGTTTCCGAGTCCAGGCTTATACAACGCAGTCATCATATATCACTGAAACGAAGTAACTCTGACTGTGCCAAAGTTCTGCTGTACTCTAAACCCTGTAAAATTTGGAAAGGAACTTTGGCCAGTTTTAATAACATTCAACTGCCAGCTTCAGCAAAAATAATCATCACGATGAATAAAAGATCTGAAAAGGATCTGGAAATGTATCCTTATTCACTCTTGGTCTAGTGATTTCTCACAGTTTTTTAATGAAAACTACAAGTTTCTGAGACATGCATTAGTGTACTATATGTAATTCAGGATTTATTCTCAAATATAACATTGAAACATTGAAAGGCATGAACTGAAGATATCAGATATGTATGGAAATGCATCAGCACCCATGTCTGGTGTATCAGTACTTGGAGGTATATCAGTTATGTCAAGGTGATGGATGACAGTCTGGAAGAAAAAGGGACTGCTGTGAGCCTGTCCTTACCCGAGGTTTGGCTCTAGACACGTCCAATCGACCCAGTGTAAAGAAACAACAGGTTCTTCTCAGAGAGAGTTGTCACGCAGAGGGTGGGACACAATGTTCACTGGATCTTTTCTGAGGAGCAGAGCTGCGTGTAGGTTAGCGGTTTGTGTCTGTGTTAGTGGGGGGCGGGGGGTGTGGGGTGTGGGGTGGTGTGTACCAGCTGGGAAAGGAACATTAAAACAAGGATGAAATGTACTCGAACTTCAAGGGCAAGCACGTCTCCTGTATCCTAGCATTTTTCTATCTATAACACACCTCATACTCAATAGCAACAGCATGTGGTCGCTGGCACTATTCACTATTATACAATTTTACACTTAACCCATTTACAGCTGGATCTTTCCCTAAGTAACTCAGGTTAAGTACCTCACACCAGGGAACAACAGCGGTACTCCTAAAAGGGTTTTGAGCCTGCAACCTTCTGGAACTTAATCCAGTTTCTCATTAACTTTTTTACATTCTCTTTAATTCCATACTTACTCTGCAGGTATTTAATGCATTCTGCAGTCTGCATTCTGATGTGGCGCTCGTGGTCAAGAACGACAGCAGCATAAACAGCCGGCTGTCTGCTCTTTTACTGCCCTGGAGATGTATGGAAGAATTCCTTACTAAATATGGCATAATACGACTTTAACAATATGTTAAAGAAACGATATACACTTAAGGCCTAAATATTGAAAAGCAGCATTGAATTATATACTATACAATTTTGTCCATATGTTACTCATCCCCTCAAATCATTTGTGGCAGAAGTTCCACTTCGAGCTATTACTGCAGGCTAATCCTGTGGGATATACCAGCGGATCTTGAAATAACAAGGGTGCTGCTGACACGCAATGAAATTTAATCAGATAAAAACAAGCATGGGAATGTTTGAAGGGTGCTTCATTCTAGATAACCAACCAAACAAGGGATTTTAATGGCACATTATATACTGGAATCTTGATCTTTTAAGCGTTTATTTTCAACTCCAAATGCTAAAACCCAGATCCATAAGAGAATGCCGTTCTGGGGAGCGCACTAGTGATTACATGAAATAAATAAGCCCTTGCAGAGACAGAGTGGATCCAAAGGGCAGCTGGTAAAGGGATTTGCATATCCTGGCGCCTAGCGAACGTCTTGAAAATCACTGTCTCTGGCATTGAAATTTCACTGATCATAGGAATCCTGTGGCCAAACTCTGCATGTGTAATTATAACGCGAGCACGCCTCTGGATTTACACCCATGCGGTTAAACTTACATTGCACTTGCATGGACACGTGCACAAAGACGGGAAAGCTTACCATGAAGAAGAAATCTGTTAAATGGTGTACCCACGGTTTAGACAATTGTACACGATGCAAGCTCAGTGCCAGGACATAAATCAATAATACCATTGCTATTGTTCCCCATACATTAACAGGCGTTACCTGTAACAATACGACGGAAATCCATTACAGTGTTATGCTAATGCTCCAAGATACTGGGGATGCTAGAAAACTGACTGGCACTAAATCAGGCAAGCCATCCAAGATGGCAACACTGAACTCAGTAACATAAATGACCAATACGATAAAATGTCTGGGGAAGGAATAATGCACTACTCAAGGAATGGGGAGAAATTTTTAAAAGTAAATCAATAAATCTACCAGTTACATTGATGTTTATTCTTTCTCGCACTCGGATTTGCACCTTTATGTCCTACTTATCCAAAGAAGGTGACTACATTTCGAAATGTTCTCATTTTCATTGGATTTAATGACAAGGGAGTCAATTATTTTTAACGGATGTGCACGGCAAGCTTTACATTTTAATTAGCAGAGTACTTTTTACATTTTAAGAATACACTTAAATATTGAATATCTCTGATGTAGCGATAATGCGATTGCATACAACCACCCCGCGTTTGGCAGGCGTTACTGCGGTGATAATCGAAGCCCTTCACGATTCAGGTCAGCCTGCCAATCATCCCTTCGCCTGTTCACGATGAATCCAATCACGCCTGGGGTGGGCCTGCTCTGCATTTGCTGGGCCCTGCCAGCGTCCGCATGGGGATAATGCAGAGACGAGGGCACGGCGCACGTCCTGCCAGCGACCCCCTCTTCACCGAACAGACAGAGTCACGCAGTTTTGTAACGCGAGACTGCACATTTTCCTCGTCTGCGAGCAACGAATGAAGACGACAGACAGCATAGGGAGAGGGGCAACACAAACACCCTGGGAAAGGAATCTCTGTAACGGCCCCACCGCTGCTTCCCAAGGATACGGAGCGTTTGGACGGGAGTCAGCACAGCCACTGCAGCTGCTGACAGAACCAACCCCCAATCCCGCACGGCGCAAAGGACGGCGTCTGCGAACACGGCTCGATTAATTATTAAATTACCAGCGGAGGTTGCCTGTTCCCGCTTAATCTCGTCCCCTGGCCTGACAAAAAAAATGGCATTTTGTTCCTGGTTACATTCACAGAAACCTTTCAACCAATTAAAACAGGGCCGCAGAACTTGAGTGCCGCACCCTCCCCCCGTTCTGATACATAAAATCTTCATAAGCTTTCGGGGAAATCAGGCTGCCTTAGAAACATCAGATTGTTCAGAGCATTATAAACTCAGAACATAAAATTGCAAACATGATTCATTTTTAATTAAGATGCGTTCACTCAACGAGGAACACTCTATGTGCGTGGTATATGAAATCTGAAGAAATTTTAAAAGCAGCGGGTTAGGCCTTTGAATTTCTTATTAATTTCGGTAAATTTTTGTCTTTCCTCACTTTCTCGCTGGAAGTACAACAACCTTCTCACAGGAAAAATAATAGGTTTAGAATTCTGACAAAATAAAAACATAAAACCTCCATTGGACTTGAATTGAAGTCTTGTCGTTTTAATATTTGCCACCAATGAAAATGCAAAATGTAAAGCTCTTATCACAGAACACAACTTTACAAACTCACGTGTTGACTGATTTTGTAGAGCATCTTTAACTACAAACAAAATCTATTGCTGTGTGTCTTTAAAACCGTTAGTAGAAATCATGTCAACTGGTTCTATTTCATTGTGTCTTAAAAGATATGACTAACTACTTTAAAAAATATCTGTACTTCTTGCCTTAGGTACACGAGTACTAAATTACTGGAAATGGCTCCAAACACATTTTGGAAGAAGGTCATTTGGAAGTCCTTGTCCTTCATCCAGAGAATCAACACAAACAATTATAACCCATGGAAAACACTACTACTGCATTGCGACACTGGTGATTTTCCTTTCTTGGGTACACATGCACAGTGATACTGTTTTTTTTAAAAATGAGTTTGATACAAATTCTCTCTGTTGCTGGTGGTGTTATTTTGTTTGGTACAAATGCTCCGGAGTTTTTAAATTTATTTTGTTATGTTTACAAACTCTCTGTGGTGTAAGTGGTTTTTCTTTTTTGTTAGAATTGCTCTGTGAGACCGGTGGCTTTCGTTTGTCTGGTACATACACTATGTGATCTTTTATAAGTAAGTGCTCTCTTCGGACCATACAATGCGAGTGTCGAAGAAGTGCAAAGAGGACCACTACACATATGAGCTTAAGAAGACAGCTGCCAAGTGGATGGCTGGTTCTGCTACAGGAACAGGAAGTTCTTACTTTTCAATGTCTTTAAATTAGCCTTTGGGCACACATACTAACATAAACAACACTATCAATGTCGCATTCCTTTTGCTCAGCTGGTTGTATTTTAACTGCCATTCCATACATTCCAAGTTGGTTTCCCTTTCCAGTCTATTCAAATAAAACATAATTTAAAATAATAATAATAATAATAATAATAATAATAATAATAATAATAATAATAATAATAATAATGACAGCTTGAAAAAACCCAGAAGGTACAATAAGGTCCTGTTCAACTAAGGACAGGGTTTTCCTCATATCAACACTTACCAGTGAAATGGATCAACTGACTAGCTTAGCTGACTAGACACATGTCATATTACATCATTAGAGCCAAGCTCTAAACTGCTTTTCCAAGAACTATATACTTTAACACCTTCAAAACAGGAGATCTATTCAACTCAATATCAACTGAAGACAACCGACATCCAAAGAAAACAATCATCCAGTGACTGAATTATCTACTTCAGGGCTGCCACCGGAAATATTTCAAATGAAATGAGCAGTCCTCTATTTAAATCACTTTTTTCACTTAAAAATGAATATATATTTCCTTCCCCACTTCCTTAGCATTTTATCCACACCCTAGGCTAGCACCTCGAGGACTACCTCAGCGAAAACTGACTCTCTGTTATGCTGCAAATCACCCAACTCAACTAGATTTCTTGCAGTGTTATGGACAATATCTGCAAGCAAGGGGATACTGACTATATGGGCATGGCATCAGGATATTTCCAACTCCAATCTTTCAATCAGATATTTGTCACCAAAACATGAGCCATGTGGGTGTCACTTTCGCCCAGAATATTTTTTCCTCATGCTGATCCTTATCCCCAACCCAGATATGAAGAACAAACATTCCATGCCGGTGGCAAGTGCAAAACACCTCTGAGTTGAGTGGGGGTCGGAAGTGAGCTCCATCAGCGCCGTGGAATAACACAATATTCACACAGTACCAACCTCTGTAGTGATGGGTGTAAAATTTCATCCTTCATGCATGGAGTGTATTCCAGTCTGCACGTTTGCCATCTCGGTTTCAGTGACACTTAAAGGTCTCCACTTGTTTTCTAATTCACCAGTTTCTGGGATACTGCTGTCCCATTGATGTATGACTGCTATAACTAAGACTCGCTACATATAAAAGCAAACACACCGACTGTTTCATTTCCTACCATTAATCGTTTACTCCTTACCAAATTCCAGCAAAACGTTTTTTGACCCCCATTTAAAGGTTATCTGTTGAAATGGAGACGTCCTGTTTTCATCAAAAACAGTAATTGCTAATTAAATTAATAGGTAATACTAAGTAAACCACATCTTAACTAACAAAAATGGGAATTGGCATAATATAAATTCAGACCATCTACTATGTTAGTTGTTTTTCTTAATTAAGCCCTAGGAAATGAACAAATCAAGAGGGTTTTAAATATTCAACATGCCTTTTCACACAGTTATCCCTTTACTTCCTTTATTCTTTCCCAAGTATACTACCTGTTTTTCTTTAGCTCCTTGACGCATCATAATATAAGCATCTATATACCAATTATTTTTAAACAGTAATCGGAACGAGGTGTTCAAAGGGATTAAGCCAACAGGCTCCTGGGAACCTTCTGAAAAATTGTCTCCAAAGCAACTCTGCATTGACATCTGTCTCCCTGCGTGCTTACTGAGTGAAAGGTGAAGAATAAAAATGCCGATCGATTTTAGATTTTGGCCCTCATGTGTCCCAATTGAACAAAGCTTATCTTAGTCTCCCATGAGAGCCCTTCCCCAACACAAACTGAAATTTTAATCAGGGTTCCATCCGAAAGGCTTAATATAGCACAAAAAGCATCCACTCACTCACCCCTCTCAACCCCCCCCACTATGTTTCCAACCAAAAAATGAAACATTGAAAATAAAAAAGCTAGCAGGGTAAATTTTATGCCAGTGCTTTCTGTTTGATCTTTTCATCCTCGGAGCAGAAGGTCTATTTTGGGGTTTGCCAGCAACAGCGATTTCCAGTTCTTCAAACGCGTCACTGCGGGTTGGTAATGACAGAATATTCCATAACTTGCATGGTAATAGAAGTGAAGCAGGAGAGAAATAGATAAAGGGAGAGAGTGATGGTAATGACAGTTTCTTATCTTATCTTAACTTGGAGCTGACTTCCATTACATCGCATTTCTGAAATCCAAAATTTTATTTCCAAATAGAACATTTTTTTTTTTCTATAAAAGCCTACAAAAGCCATTATCTAAATTAGTGTGGTACAGGACAGGGTAATTTATTCAAGGTCTTCCATTTTGACTAACCTCTTAAATTCAAAAGCCGTAATCAAAACCGTTTCCAGCACAATATTTTGTCAGTAATGATTTTCTCACAGGTACCAGCATTAAATAACATAAAGAGAGTCTTTTGTGTAAAGCCTGTTCATTGACTGCAGGTGTGAAAGATCAGCTAAATCCTCTGCAGCACATTGCCAATAAGCAGCAGGTTGTCGGAAGTAGGCCAACAGGTATTTTACACCATTAACAGGCAGGACAACTTGCTTCATTGCCCTTCCCGCAACATCAAAAACTTTCCACTCTGAAACTTCTAGATTTCCACACTAGAAATCAAATATTAGAAAATAATATCATCCAATCATCCTTATATGCAACTGAGATGCTAGCTAGAATGTTATGCTTTGTTGGCATAATATGTATATTAATTTAATTTAATTACATGTTGCTTCCATGTGTTGTGAGATACCAAGAGTTTTTAAATTTTTACTAATGTTAGCTCCCCATTTTTAGAATGCATGCTGCTCAGATCCCCTTGCCATTCAGATGCTGTATAATATCACAGACACACTATTGGGAAAAGAACACGTCTATGCATGCTAAGCTTTAGGTTTTTTACCCCGCTGTACAGTTGTGAGGGCTCACATAGCTATTTAACTATTCTTATTTTCGTACAAACTCCGAAGACTCCTATTGAAAGTGATGATCTTGTCATGCGAAAAACATCAGAAAGAGGGACTGTTTTCACAGTGCTACTATGTCTAAACATGTTGGGAAAGAGCTGAAACTAAAAATGACTGCCCTGCAATTAGGCCCAGGTCCTCCCAATCTGCGAAACGGCGCTGAGGTAAAGAGAAGCACCATTGGAATGCTGAGCGGAGGCCTCGGTTTCAGACGGGAGGCCGTCTGCTCTTCCAGCAGGAGCCACAATGGTTGACCACTGCAGCAGCCTGGCTTCATCTACAGCGCCAAGAAGTGGCACAGTCCAAGCAGTGTTCGCCATCCGTGAGCCGCAACAGCCACAGCGCATCCATGACATTCCTGTGTGGCTGTGGCAGCTTTTCAGTTTATGTGTTGCCCGACCAACCTCCATCTCGGCCTCTCGTCTCATTTCCTACACCCGAAAACTCTCAAAAATCAACAGTCGTCTTTAGACACTGATTCAGGTACTAACTGATAAATACCATGCCAACGACAGAACAGAATATTTTCTTCAAAACTAAGAAAAGTGAGATGTGCCTCTACAACAATGCCGACAGCATGGAGCCATTTACCAATAAGTGCCAATTTTCTGTTCAAAGCAGTCGGATCCAAGCCCTCAGATACGCCGAAGCAAAATCATTTCCCCCCAATTCCTCATATTACTGAAGTAAGCAAAAGTACCATAGTAGGCCACATGCTCCTAAGATGAACTCTGTTCTGTTTTAAACGCATACTATTATGTTTCCCCATGAAAAAAACGTACAAGAGCGGTTAAGGAAAGAAACAACAAAAGAAATAGACGGTCAATGACAGGCGATATTTTATTTTGCACATGAAATGATCCCCAAAGCAAGCCTGGGCTTTGTAGTTTTGGATATTTATTTATTTAGTTTGGCACTTATGATGCAAACTTGCATCTCCAAAGTGCTGTCTTCCCTTCAATATGCAGTACTATACCCCCGTGGGGCAGGAAACCAAATTCTGCATTCAAGACCAAGCGCATTGGAAAAGAAAAAAATGTAATTGCTAAATTCTAAAGGAAAAGGAAATCTTACGCCACAAAGGCACTATGTTTGAGATTTAAAATACCTGACCTCCAAACTTTTTCTCTCTTCAGCATGCAATTTCTCACCATGAAGCCCATTTATTTACACTTTTCTTGACCAATGATCACCGAGAGCCTGAAACTGTCAGTCAAAGAGCACGGCAGGTTTTTTTTTTGTTTGTTTGTTTTTTTTACCTTGAAATAGGTTGTTTTTAACTCAGTTCTGGGAAAGGGGTGATACCATCCTGAATGAAATGTAGAGCACCTGAGTAGCCACAATCTGGGACTAAATCAAAACTTGACAATTGTATTTAATAAAATTGTATTTCTTTCTAACCCATAAAATGAAAGAGCTGTTATAAACATTTACGTATAGTGCAATTAGCGGGTCGTCAAAGTTTAGATTTTCTCCCGGCCTCGTTTATCCCACCAGCAACTCAGGCTGAGCTTTAAACAACATGTAAAACTGCTTATTTGTAACATTGCCATGGCATCAGGATTGAAAAGTATTACTTAACCGAAGAGAACAGCTCGGTCACACTGGCATCCGCTGGCAAACCAATAATCCATTGTTGTGAAATTTTTTCTTTCCTTGAATACTGAGAATGATTAAAAAGCTTAAGGCTATTTTGAAATGATTTTTTACAATTATACTTTTCTTTATTTTTCCAGTAAGGATCTTCATAGTTTAATATGACAAAAAGTTCTGTAACTCTACAAAACTAGACTCATAGGAAAAGGTTACATAAAAAATTAAGGGAAGAAAATATTGATTAGATCTGTTCTCTTTACTTGGTGTGTTTAAGGAAAGAACACATTTCACAAATAAATTTCATAGATGGTATTATATGTTTCTTGTAATGACTAAAACGTTATGTTAGATGGTGTCTCTCGTATTTCTTGCAGACAAAATGCCAAAAAAGCATAGTTGGCTCCACTACGCGTTGTGCCTTGGCCGTAACACAACCGCGCCAATGACTGCAAGCGCGCACACACTCACACATACACAACCACACATGTATTCTTGCTTTAAAGAGACCATTCAGAAGTGAAGTGGGGCGGGACACAGTACGTGTTAAAAAAATAATCTCACCGGTGTGGACGCACAAGTCATCCATCTGAAGGCTACAGGTGTACGTGGACATTCCGCTGGGGTGAGCATTCTGCCAAAACTGGCCCTTAAACGTATCGGGGAGTTTGGCCAAAAGCTTTCACTTATCCTCACGTTCACTTGCATGTAAAGTGGAGCTCTGAGAGCGCATTCCGGTCTTCTCAAAGAGGCTGACAAGATGACACTTCTGAAGGGGGTGGCAGGAAAGGGTTCTCAGTGGGGTTTCAGGGAAAGGATGAATAATAACAGCTCAAATTCTGTCTCGCTTGAAAACTTTGAAAAATCGAATTTGCTCTGGTCATGCACAATTAGGTTTCTTGTATAATTAATTGTGAAGGTTCAAGTTCAAGTTCAAGCAGACCGTATATGACATTTTAAAGAAATCAGAGCAATGCACAGTATTAATCGCATTTATAGATGTTGCACAGTTAAAATGCATAATAAAGGCCTTGTATTTGACAACATTGTCAGACAGCATCAAAACTCAGTTGAATAGTAGTGAGATTACACCAGTTACTTTTTTGTCACTCAGATACCCTTTTAAAGTACAGATCACAGAGTGTGTACTTTATCTGGTTATAAAGTGCAATGGCCTCTAGTAACCGACATAGTAGTGTCATTTCAAACACTATGATCACACACATTATAATTTTCGTCATTGCTCTTCAGATTTTGTAACAATGATTTTTGTCCTCGTATTTTCAAAACTACATATTCCTCAGAGCCGCAAACCTAAAATGGCCGATTCTGCTAAATTATGTATAAATCTGCTGTGCTGTTTATTTGGAAACCCTAAGTTGTATGTGGCAATACCTCACAGCCCAATCAGATTTCGATAAAAAAAAAAACATGTGAAATTGCCCCGCCACATTTCCAGCCCGAACACAATGGAACGTCTGCGAGCCAAGGAGTGTTCTGCCAGGAGCTTGTCTGAACTGCCCTTCACACGGTAGAGTCACGCCACGGGGCGCAAGTGGAGCGCGGCGGTGATGCCACATGCAGATATGTATCGCTGAACTCCGTCTGAACGTTTCTCCCACCTGCGCTGCCAGGCAACATGGCAATTCCCTTTCAAGGCAAAGCCTATTAATCTAGCAGAGAATCCAATCCGCTGCAAAAGGTTCAAACTCTAATCTAATTTCTGGACTAAAAGGTAGCCACGATAAAAAAACGTGGCAAGCCCAGAAAGTTAGCCTTTTTTTTTTTTTTACCTCTCTGCTTCGGACACATTGTGAGAGGGTTTTTGAGAAGTGGCAGTGAATCTTGACGGCCGCTCGCATACGCACAGAGTGAACTTTTACTTGCTCCCACGGCTTGAAATCAAATGTGTACTACCACAAGCCTTATCTGCAATGATGGTGTCAGGCAACGACTAAACCAGTTTGTTCAGGCAACATCCATGACACTAGCTTGCTCATGTATCAAACAGTTTGGGTTATGAGCAGAGGAAGTAATACTTCTCTACACTATTTTTCTGTTGGTCTAAATGCTTAATAAATTATATGCTTTAAATTTTGATGCCACCTTTGGTTATCTTTTTTCATTACATTTACATTTCAGGAAATATAGCAAGCTCTTTCCTTTTTGACTCAAGAGACCCACTGAAAAAAACTGTCATGAAAAAAGTAGGGTAACGGTAACTAAACAAACCCTTCTGATATTGTTTGCAAATCTACCACACTAACTTGTCACACTCTCCTTGCGGGGTTTAAGCAATGTGAAAACAACTGGACCAGACATAAAGTGTTTGATAATTCATTGTGTTAGCCTTCGAATGGTCCCGACTCCCATCAGAAAAAAGCACTTAGGTAGTACCTCTCCAACACTTATATTTCCGACAAGAGCAAAAAATAAAATAAACTTGTTTCCTGAAAGACCCAGGACTCAAACTATCCTTGAGATTTAAATCCGTTTGCACTCCTCAATGTACTTTTCTTCTTAGTACTGCTTGTGCCCTCAATCCCTTGGCAAGACGAAACAGTGAAGTCTGGCATACTACCCTTCATCAAGTGAATTTGCCATTTCGATGCTTCATTTTAAAAATCCATGCCAGATCTGATATATAAATGTGTGCTCTAAGAACTCACACAAACGGGATGATAAAAGTGGATGGCATTTACCATAAAATTGCAAAGAAGCCATGTTGAGGATTACTTGTGCATAGCATTAATTCCTTTGACAGACGAATCACTGACATTAGCGAAGTACAGAACCAATAATATGGTCACATAATTGAATTTCTGGGCATTTCTCTGCTACGAGTATTACACCACTGGTTTTTTCCCTTTTTTGTTTTTATGAGGTGAAAAATATTTTATATTATCTTATTATATAATATATAATATATACAGTTCACATATATATACTGCTATATATATACAGCCATGACTAAAATTGGCAGTATTTTCCACTCACTTTTAATAAGAAAATGCCAAAAACAAATCGAGATTACTTCAGTAGCATAAAGATTAGTTCTGGAGCTAAAACTATATGTGTATAAGTTTTACTACATATATTATGCTAGTTTATTGATATGATTGGAGTTGACTAAAATGTAGTATTTACCAGTGGTTTAAATAATAGAATACTTTTTTCAGGAAAAAAGTAAGGTGACATTATATGCAACTGCTTATCAATAAGAATGTAAGTTCTTCTCTTTTTTTTCATTAAGTATAGAGATGAGCGCAGATCATTACCCATAAAATTACCCATAAATCAGGAACTCCCTGCTCCCTGTTTAAGAAAGGCTAAGACATAGAAGGAAGATAGATCCTGGTAGAAGCAAAGTCCATCAGCTTCTTTGATGTAGTCTTGTTCTCTCTCTCATCAATGTGGCGAAGTTGAACATACTCAATAATATTGATCGCTAATAAGCTGGTAATTTACAGAGAAATGCAATGGCAGAGGGAGAAGACCACTGCGAATAATTTTTCAGTAGTAATTAAGTGCATGCACCCTGAATGCCGTAGGGTTAAGTCCCTGTGGGCACGACCATCACACCTTAGGCTCTTATACTGCTTCAACAAAGAATACCCAGCAGGAGGAAATGCTACCTTTGTAAGTTGCACTGGTGTCTTCTAAGCAAATAAATAATATCAACCAAAGAAAAACATTCAATGTAGGCAGATGTTGGGCTTTTACATTAACGGAATCAACCCAGAAATTAGGTCTATGTTGTATGATGAGTACATCTATTTGAACACCGTAATGAACTGTTATTATCCTCCTATTACCTGTTATTCAAAGTAATCTCCTAAAAAGCTTAGAAATGTAGTTTTAGAGTTAGGCTGCAGACATTAACACATAAAAAACGCAGCCTGCCAGACATTTATAGATGACTGCAGTCTCAGATAACAGGCTTATATTATCCAGTTAGCAACGAAACACGAGGAAACCATGCCATCGTTCACTATACCAAAATCTTCATCACAAAATGTCCCCTTTAAAAGGCTCTAAAGCTTTTGTTTACCCTCACTCTCATCTATCGGGTGTCTTTCAAGTAAACGTCACTGTACTGATTTAATAGTCATTTAAACCTTTGAAATCTCAGCACTATTATTTCACTACTTGACCCAAACCTGAAACATTATGAGACTAGGAACCCTCCTGTCACAGCCTGTGATGTTAATGTCAGATTGTTAAGCTGGCAATGTAACATAGGGTGAGATTTTATGAGAGAACATGGAGAACTGCATTATTTTCTAGATTTTACTGCTTTAAAGTAGCTGGACAGGAATACTTGTAGTTGAATTGTTCATTTTTGGAGGTCCCAAGCAAGAATAAGATTTCAGACACATAACTAGTTGCCGCATAACATCCCTTGTTCACAGTCATCTTGTTTCGGTCAAGGTGTTAATTGCAACTGTGCTACAGAATATGGCAAGGCACATTTGACTTTACTAAGGTTACTATGTAATATATTTGGACTCACCTCCTGCAGCTATTGTCCCTGGTGTTTGTGGACCACCAGGAGTCGGAGGTACAGGTCTGGGCCAAGGTTTTGCATTAGGAAGGCCCAGCCGCACTGGACCAACATATTCCACGAATGTACCCGGGAAGTCCCCTTTCTCTTTGGTCCTCTCATTGGTCCCATTCAGCCAGCCCTTCGGGTTCTTCTCGTCCCCTTCTTGGTAATCCGCAGTCAGCAGGGACATCTTGCTGACAGAGAGGATGTCACCTGGCTGCAGTGAAATGTCATCTCCTCGTTCCCGCTTGTATTCAAAGAGCACTCGATATTGAAAGCCATCAAAAGCCATGATTTGGAGATCTCATTAGCCTCTGGTGTGCGCAGGAACTGGGGCTTCAACTCCTTTCAAAATTTAGCAGCCCATATATGTGCTGCAAAATAGTCTATATTCTGGTGTAAAGTTTAAAATCAACAACTTCAAGTGAACTGAGAGATGAAGGTCTTTCCTTGATCTTACTTAAAATTTACAGGCACGCTAGCCCTTATGGGTTCATCCAAATGATGATTTAAATTTTTGCATTTGACAAACAGTCAAGTCTCAGTAACAAAAAACTGAGAACACCGGAATGAATGGCGAGAAAATAAGGTGGTAAAGCTTGGTGACCTACAGTTTGCGTCCCGGCATCCGACGTCCCGATATTCTGCAGAGATGGCACTGTTCCAGAGATGTCAATGCAACATTTATTACGAATCCTCGCAGCTCAGTCACCAATTCGGGCTCGGGAAACACAAAGCCTTAATTAATCCATACAAGATTGTAACGGTGCTTGATCTTCGAGCCACTTTTCTTTTTATACAGCTCATGCGCACAATTCCGAATAGATCTCCACCTGCAAAGGTAGTAATTTGGATAACGGTTTATACATTATTATTATTATTATTATTGTAATTATTATTATGTGATATCATGATATAAAAGCTACATTTTCAACAAATAAAAAATACATTACTAATTTAAACATCAACTTTAAAAACGAATGAATAATAATAAAGGACCTGACGATTATTGCGTAAAATAAATAACATACCAAATTTGACAACCGTTTATGTATCAGGAAATATTTGTTTGTATTGTCGAGTATGGTAATTCAGGTTAATATAAATAATGAAAAATTGGCAAAAACTGAAACAATAGCATGGAAATTAAAGTAAGAGAGGAAGAAGTAAGAGAATTATACGAGACAACTTCAGTGTGGACCCACAGAACGAGCAACACAGTTAAAAATGTGTGGTAAACTTACCTTGTTTTGTGCACGCGAAAGCATCCTGGGTGTTCTTTTTTAGATCGTTGGGTTTAAATTTGTCATTAACGAATATCTTCTCTACTAGACAGAGAAAGCATGATTCGACTATTGAGAAAATGCGTGGCTAATTGCGATCTTAGAGCCTTTACTACTGCTGAAAAGCACAGTACTTACAAGAATGATGTCAGAAACCACACCCCCGCCGGTTAAATTTCAGTCCAGCTGAACACATTATTCTAATGCGTATGCAGTAGGCTATGTCCCGTCTGTGCAATAATCGGAAATGTATTTTACCTGAACACGTTGTCTATTCGAAGGACGCACACACACACACACACACACACAAACACACACACACACGCACACACACACACACACACACACACATATACACACACACACACACATATATATATATATATATATATATATATAGTAACAACGGAAAATTAAATAATGGGGAACAGACATTGTTTGTTGACGTGAAATTTGATAAACCCTGGTGTGTAGTCAGAAGTTTCATATATGGGAAGAAATGGTAATTAAAGATAAAAGAGGTTGAATATCTAGTCAATTTACTTCAAACTATATATTATTTTTGTTATTTTTCTGTTTTCAAATGGTGTAGAACTAGTACAGAAAAGACATTTTACTGGGAAACAATGCTTATGTAAATTAGAAAGTAACGTTAAAGAAATGCCACAAAATCACCCACCTTTTTCGATATCAGCTATTGCTAGCACCCTCCGATGATAATAGCCAGCAGGATGAATATGACAATTTGAAGAATTGCCCATATCAACGCTGTTTAAATAAATAAATCTGCAATATGCCGGTTTATTTAGAGAGACAAGAGCAGCTAGTCTACGAGTGCAGATCAGACTGGAATATGAGCGTTGGGTAGCCATGTACTGCTAAACCAAAAAATAACACCTCCGGATTAGTGAGTAAACTAAGAAATTTGCCGAAAGAAGGCTAACTGAGTTTTTGACACCAACTGTACTCAAAAAATAAGGAGG
>JAOYSI010072935.1:7195-18374 GCA_025775065.1 Hiodon alosoides | reverse complement strand
GCACAGCGCGTGGCACAGCGCGTGGCACAGCGCGTGGCACAGCGCGTGGCACAGCGCGTGGCACAGCGCGTACGTGTATGCTGAGAGCGAGATCGCTGACAGAACCGTGGACAGCTGACACTCCCGCTCACATGGGAGCTCTGGTCGGTCACTGAAAGGGTAAAGCCCCCTGACCCTGGGTGAGAGAAGACAGGAGGAGGGGCCGCGGTCGTATTCCAGCTCCGGCTCTCCGTCCTTAACGCCGGGAGACCGCACCGTACAGGACGGCGCTCACACCAGGCCATTAATGATACCTTATTTTATTACTGTTCTATTTAAATGCATTTTTCCAGGCAGTAAATGCGGTGAGGTGATAATAAAAACTCAAATCTTATTATCTGACACAACAGTAGGAGATGGAGCGAGAGTTTGTTGATCTTTTGTTAGCGCAGAAGCATTCTGATGTGCTGCACCCTGCGAAGAAGGGTCACAGCGCAGTACAAAGCAACCTGAAACTGCCTCTTTGTGGCAACGCAGGGCAGTGTCACTGAGGGCCGGGCCAGACGGGTTGGCCTCCATGTGACAATCCAACACACAGGTGTTGTTCTAACCTAAACGAGTCCGTCTCCACCTGCAGAACAACATAGCGCTTGTTACGGCCGTCACTATGGTGACCCTAACTTTCTCAGCTTTCCTCCGGACAATAGATTGCCTGGAGACGGGCACACTTGAGTACAAAGATCCTTCACAGCTCTGAAGTGTAAGGAAAGAGTCCCTCCCAATCCTCTCTACCAGCCCTAATGGGCAATGTGACAAAGCAAGTGACATTTCATGTGCAGGGCCCCCTGGCTGCTGTGGAATATGAGCTGAGTGGCCACAATATTAGGTACATCACCCATTGCATCGAAGAGACTTTGCTGTCAGCCTAGACTACCCTATTTTGAGCAGGTAGATAGGTGCCTAGAGAGTTGCTTTATGTGCCGTTCGGAGGTCGAATGGCCAGGATCTAAGTGGGCTTGAGCTAGGCATGGTATTTGGTGCCTGATGCGCTGGTGTAAACATCTCAGAAAGCAGAAATCCAGTTTGCTGGGGTTTTCACGCACGACACTGTCATAGGTGGGGGGGGGGTTTCTGTCAAAAATCATCAAATAACGGTCCTGTGGTCGGCAAACCATGCATATCGGAACACACAACCTGTTTTGCCTCATCACAGATCGAGCTTGATAGCCTATGACATAGCCAAGTACCACTCCTATCAGCGAAGAACCAGAAACTGCAACTGTAGTGAAGTAGAGAATGCAGGCACTGGACACTGGAGGAGTGCTAAAACGTTTCCTGGTCTTTCCTGGTTCCGTGCCCTGGTTCCTGCTGGTTCAGAAAGGGAAGGCTTGGTTTTGGTGAAAAGTCCCAGGATCCACCCTCCCCGGTTGTAACAGCGCAGGCTGTTAGTGAGCAGAGTGACTGCGTTGGGTGCAATTTCACGGCACACATTTTGAATGCTAACGGATATAGCATTAGAGACATGGAGTCGACGTGTTGCACGTCTTCGACACCTTGTTGAGTCCATGCCCAGACAAATTCAAGCTGTTCCTCCCAGACAGAAGGGGGACCAATTTCCTGTTTGGTAAGGTAGCCTAATAACTTAACCACTTTGGCTATGTTCATTGTGTTTATGATGGACGATTTCTCTGCCTAGGAACCACGCTCGCCCGTGTTCTTTCATCTGTATGGATGAGGTCTCGGCGTTCAGTCTGCCGTCAGATTGCCGTCGGTTTTGGGATTTTCATGTGCTTTGGCAGGAGATGTTCCTGATTGGCTTAGGGTCACCCTGTTCCCTTGCGTGCAGATTTCTCATACTTCTTATCGTCACCTCCTACTCACTGCTGTGACTGATTAGGTTGTGGGTTATGTTCACCCCTGACAATGTTCAGGGCTGGCTCTTTTATCATGACATTTAACTTTCTTTTTTTTCCCAAAGAAAACATATTAATCAGTGGCAAGTAAATGTGTGTGATTCAAACCTCATGGACACAACCTAAACCAGAAGCATCACAGGTGAAATGTGGAACTCGTATTCGTGAGCGATGCTGAAATAGTGACTGACTGGAACCTGGAGTCTTTCCTTAACCTTTAGCTCACACGTATCATGTGTTTGTGATGACGCATATCCACTGTGCTCATTAACGTGCTCATGGAATCAATACTGCTCAGGTACGAAGGGGGAAAACAAAGTGTAACGCCCTCTCTTTATGCCAGTCCTGAGGCCAAACTCTGATCACGGTCCTAACATGAAACTGCGTGAAAAAAAATCTGCATGGCCCCCAGGAATCACGAAAGTCAACTCTCCACAGAAGCAAAACAGATTGAAGAGAAAACATGTTGTTCCCCCGGAGAGCTCTAAAAATTGATATGCCCTCTCGCCATACTGAGGGTGACCTTAAAACCAGCAATCGAGATGGAGGCATAACTATTATTTTACTGCATATTGTTCTCAGGGCTGTCCTCCACTTATATCGATCAGTAACCTATTATGAAATATTTAAGCATGGGGGGGGATTTACAGAGGAATATGCATAGCCTGGCTCGATTCATGTTTAATTTAAGAAGCCCATCATGAAATTTGCTGGCAATGGGTATTCCACAATACTTAAAATGTCTAATTAGCACCGAGAAGGAGTTGGCTGCGGAGTATTTGGAGAAATCTAATTCCTTTTAAACTGTTCCTCCCAGGAAAGGCCTGCAATAAGAGTCCATTATCTAATACATGCCTGGAATAATTAGGTTACTTCAGCCATGCCCGTTGTTACCCAATAATGAGACTCGTCTCCCAAGGATTCACATTAGGGTGTACTGACCTTGAGGAAGATCGTGCACGATTGACATCTCAACTAAAGGCTGCCACTTGCCTCAGTGACTGACAGGCGAAGCTGGACCATGACCGAGGCAGGCCCGCTGATGTGGAAAGTCCTCGGACAGGAGAGGGCCTTCAGGAAGAGGATGTCATCACCTCTCCCCGTCCTCCTCTTTCTCCTCCCTCATCTCGGGCCCCGCCGCTCGCCCTCCGCTTTCCGTCCCGTCGCCCGATAATGCGCCGGTGTGAGTAATTTCTCCAGTGACACCAGCCACTGACCTATCCTCAGACCTTGAGGAAAAAGCGGATTTTTCACTTCAAGACTGCCGCGCTTCATCCCCTGTGACAGCTGCAACACCACCGGGGGGCGGAGCATCCTGGAATCACAGTTTTCCAGGCTCCCCCTCCTTTTGACCTGCCCTCCTCTCCCGTGAGAGGAATAGGGCATTTCAGGTTGGTTAGGGGCATTATATCCAGTGTGACGGAAGGAACTCAAACGCATCCCATGTCCGTCAGCGGTTTGAGTCAGAGGGTACCAACTTAAGTTCACTAGTGCACACTTCATTGTTTCCGAAAACATAACACGTACTTACTAAGACTAAAAAAAATCTATTTATTTTTTTTTTTTTCCGAATGTGCAAACCCTTTACTTTTGAAATATAATCATTACTATTTTGTTGCTGGTATAATGTTGCCAACGACCCGGCAGAACCTGTCTTACAGAGGGAAAATCCCCTAGACGTGTTGAACACCTACCAAAAGAGTAGGATTTAGCATATTGTGCTTCAATGCCAGGCTAATAGAACATTAGGACTCAAGGGATTTGACAATTAAAAAGCGATGTATGTCTTAGAAATAATGGGGAACAACCCCTTTCATTGGACCATTCTGTAAAATTCCTTATCTCAACTCCAAATAGCTTGCTAAGCTTCTTTTTTACACAGCTTTTCATAATTCACACAGGCCTAGAAGAATGGATAATTGATCGCCAGAAAACAGGTTTAGTTCTCTATCCAATTAAAAAAAAAAAAAAACCTACATGGTGTAAATTACATTCTTCAGAGCAGAAAGTTACCAGAGGAACTGAAAAAAGGATTATGCCTTTTGGATATCTGATTGCATAGGACCCAGTGGAAATTAGAACTGGGATAACGTTTTGGAGAAATAAAAACGTTGCAATTTATTTTGGAAGAATCGGTTAGCCATACCCTCCATTTCCCCTCGGTCACGGCAGTCATCACATCCCTTTTACCCCAAACGACAAACCCTCTTTAAGTAGGGAACGCTTTAGCGGTATTTAAGCACCTGGGAAATTCTTCCTTTTTTTCCATTTTAAACAACATGGCTCCCCCTGGGACAGAAATGGGTCACAAAGGGATTACTGCTGGGGTTTTCTTTTTCTTTTTTTCTGGAACAACATTGAAACATCATGCCCTGTTTGGATCTTAGCCTAGACCACTGGATATTTTGATTGGATTGCAGTGATAATAAATTACATCAGCAAGCCAGGAATGGTCAGTGCTCAGAGGTCTCCCCAATGCAAAACGTACTAAGGCTTGTCCAATGATTCTCCAGCAACGATTAGCATTAGGGAATGTTTAAGAAGCAACCTTATTATATGATAACCACATTATTTTGCAATAACATTTTTTTTTTTTTTATTCTACTATTTTTTTATTCTACTTTTATTCTAGTGTCTCATGCTTTATTTGCATACCAACGATTGGCCTGAGAAAAGTACCGAGCTCAGTTATTATTTGTGTATTACACAAAGACAAACACGCGGTCTCTGGATTTTGAATCATCAATACATAGTGTTGTTTGCAGTAACAACAAGTAGCGTTAATGCTGTGTGCCTAAAAAAAAATGATATAAACAGAGAAACTAACAGGGCTTCATCGAGTGGCGGAGAGTTGCAAAAGCATAAAGTGAATGTCATAACGATGACCATGTCCCTATACAACCATCAGGACTAAATGAGAGGGGGGAAAAGAACAGCTAGGAGGATTCAATTAAATTTATCAGCTGCCACACCGGAGGTAGAATCTCACAAGACTCCAAGGGCTCCTCAGCATATATTAAACCGTCCGCCTGCTTTGTTGAGAGATAACGTGACATATTCGGGCAACAGACTGTTCTTTGGCTTTTCTCCCAATGCGCCATGGCCGGCACGCCGGGGAAAAGGAACCAACAACTGTCAATTGGCTCCTTGGAGTTCCATTGAAATGTTTTTAATGCTTCGGGACACTGGCGTCGGGGTGTACAGTAAAAAGCGCCCGTCCTTCCAAGGGTTCCATTTGCCTCATTTGCATCGCCATTCATATGCAAATCGGTTGTCAGGCTTCTTTCCACTCGGAATTAATTGAAGATGAGTCTCGCTCGTCACAAACTAGCCCGAGCGTCTGAGTTCTGTGTGAAGTACCTGACTCCACTGAAACAGAGATAACCCTAAGCTAGAATTACACAGTTGTTGTTTTTATTCTGGCCATATTTTCCACGCGTGAGATAAATTTAAATGTGTTTTAACGACGGGTGAGGAGACGGCTCGTAAGTCATGGAAAACCGCAATGCTAAGCATTGTTGTAGGCAGCTTGTACGGAAACACACAATAGGCAACCCATTCGCCAATCCCTCAACTTACCAAGCTAGCCAGAAACCTCATTCCTGGGTTCCCCCCGTTAGAGAAAGGGGATTTTTGGGTGACTTTATGCCTTTGGGTGACTGGTCTTTTCTACGTCTGACCCATCAGGAAGTGCACCGTCAAATCACACCCAACACACACATCTGGCCAGAAGAAAAGTTCACTGAGGGTCAGGGTGTGAACGCACCTTGAGTTATTAGTGCAAATACAAGCAGCAGGGTGGGGGAGGAGAGGGCTCGCCTTGTCTTTAGGTCATGCAGGGTCAGAGGTCACTCAGAGGCAAACATGGAATTAACAAATGGAGGAAGGCTTTGAAATCAAAGGCCGCACAATCCGTTCCTTGACAAGATTATTGTAGCAAACGGATATAATAGTCCCATTACCAACTTTTCTCTGATCTATGTTTCTGTGTACTTTTGGCCTGTCGGAAAAAACACAAAAAACATGAAAATACCAAGCCAAACAGTGGTAAAAGCCCACGTCCATTAGATTGTGCACATTTTATTAGCAGTGGGCCCTGTTTCAACACGCGTACTTTATAAGCTTCCCTCACAAAGGCAGGAGAAAAGAGGATGGCAACAAGGAAGTTCGTCACAGGTCAATGAGCACCCCCTCCGTATTGTTCTTTTTTTTTATGACGCAGTCGAGTTGAAGGGTGATCTCTCCCATTGGGAAAATGGCAGGAAGAGTTTAGGTGCGGATGACCAGATGAACGCAGTCGGTCCACCCCCAAGTCAGCCTCCTCTGGAGAGGGCTGAGAGTGACTGACAACGTGTCGCTGTGATCGACTGACATCCCCCACGCAGCACATGTGCGCGGCGCAGTCAGTGTCTCGGTGGCACCTGTCTGTAGTCGGAGTTCTTCGCGCAACTGTGAAACACTTACTTCACACTGCGACATTCTGCGAGCAATTAACTGGCAGTAGGAACCGGGCCAGGGTGAGCTTTCATCACCTTTCAGAGGGAGGAACCAGAAACAGGCTTGGCGTAACATTTTCACTTGCATTTTGATAACCGCGTTTAGTGCTACATGGGGAAGCTAAAAGTATTAATTCGTTTAGTTAATCGCTTAAGGGACGTCTTTACCACTGCTGTAAGTCAAAAAAGCCAAATAAAAAAAAATCTAAAGCATCTTAATAGTTGTATTCATATCACCAGATGATATGAAAACTGAAACTCTAAATGATTTGACCAAAGTGAGCCTGGAAGTGTAGATTCTGTCATACAAAACCTCAGCGTCAGTCAGTCAGCTCTCTATTACCAGAAGTGGCAGATTCACTTCCATGGGAGTGGTTCACCCCCAAAAATGCCGAAACTGCCCACAGGAACTGAAGACTACATTCTCCGTGTCTCTATAAAAAGAAATGAGTGAGAGGTTTCTTCTTGCTGAAAGCCTCAAGCCTGTGTAAATACCATTGAGGTTCTCCACGTCAGTTTACAGTTAGCTTACTTCAACAATTCTTACACAACCCCCATTTCGGTCAATGAAGCCAAAAAGTGTGCTCAAATCATAGCACACACGCATCCAAACCTACGCAATTAAAACAATGGTGATAAAAAAATTTAAACCAAATAAACGTATTTTTCCCTTTTTTTATGTAAAGCAAGATAAGGTTTTAATAAACAACCATTTAAAAAGCACGATTTGTCAGCCAGAAAAAAAAAAAATTTGTTGCTTTTCCCCCTGAGCAAACCAGCTTTAGACATATTGTAACAATGTTTTTGCTGAAAAAGTTATAAGTTAAGTTTGTGAAATGTTATTGGATTCACATAAAGGTCTCAGTCAGACAGCAATCGAATTTCTGGAGAATTCTTGTTAAAGTTTAAACATATAATATTGTGTCACATGCTGTTGCCACCCTCTTCCCTTAACAAATACCAGTAATTACTCGAAAGAATTCATATAGTTAAGGCTTAGAAACAGAGGTCGTTCATGGAGATTTCGATAAGCCAAAGTATACCATATCCACTATTCAATAAATCAGAATTTTGTGGGTAAGTGTCTGCTGAGGAATAAATTTGTCCATTGGGACATTAAATGTGTATTTAATTACTGGGTAAAAATGATCATTTTCAGAAGGATAAATTATTATCTGAACATATCATATATCATAGAACATTTACTTTGATTTAGTGCAGTGGCTGAATCTGGGAAACCCACAGTTGATAGGTAAACGAACGCCAACGGCCCAGCGCAACGAACCGAATCAGTTCTGTGTATTCTGGGCCTTAAGTTTGATGTGGCGCACAAGAAATGTCTCCCTTTACTCAACCCGAACAGTCAACAGCGCCAGCTCAGAGGCCTTGTCTTTCCAAACGCCACCAAACCAAATGTTTTTGTATCGAACTGTCAGTGATCATCAACCCAGACAAGTTATACCCGTTTCTAATAGACACCATGCAACCAAACTATCACTGAAGCTCTCTCTTGCTTCATTGTAGGAAAAAAACCCCAAATTATATCATGCTCAATAACTTTTTTCTATTGGCTCTGAACCTTTCGAAACATCTTAACACCTACATGAGCAATTTTTTTCTCCCACAGTGTTTTATTGACTGAGCGTTTTTTTGCACTCAAAAACAAACCGGTTTACAGCGGGCACTGAAATCCATGTGATGATGAAGAAACACAAGCATTTTGAGATCAGGGAGTATGTGAGTCTCCTGCCCTAGTGATCGGCCTGCGATCTCACAGCAGGAACGCGCTGGGCCAAAGATCCTGACGCTGCCCCTGTTTACCCGCACAGGGAAGCCTCTGTTCTAAAACAGGGCCTTAGAATAAACAGCGGCGGAGAGAGGATGCAGCTGGAGACGAAAAAAGGGGTGGAGGAGACTGGGGGAGCGGGCACACATGGTGTTCGGGGGGGGGGGGGGGGCTACCATGTGTGCACCTGGCCAATGAGATCAGTGATCTCAGTGATCTCAGTCTTTCCTTGCTATACCACACCGCTTTTATTACATTTGCTTTAAACTTACAAAAAGCTATGTAGCCCCAACCTTACATACAAATGGATGGAAAATATTTGACCATACATTTTCGCTCTTTGTCTGCAAATAAGAAATATTAAATGGTGATAAAATGTATTTCTTTGTCAGTAACGTAAGCACCTGATACAAAGGTTCTGTCGAAGATACACCACAGCAGTTTCTACCCCCCCCCCCCCCCTTCTGTGGACAGCAAGAGACCCTGTAACTAAGCACAACCTTCAAAAGCGTCTTCTTCTATAAACCTTGTAAAGGTCGCGGTGACAAAGATTATAAAGTGGCTCAGGTTAGGTCACAGTCATGACACAGTCCGACACAGAGAAAAGTCGTCCTTGATAAAACTGGAATTAGTAGCTGGAATGGAGACCTGGAGTCTGCCCCCACCCCCCAAACACACACACACACACACACTCTCTGATGTGCTGACGTGGCAGCTGGGAGGAAATTACGCCATAAAAGGAAGGGCTAATGAAAGGTCAGCGGAGGTCACCCCCCCTTGCATACCTTTGAGGAACAAGAGGACTGAGGGTCAGCCACTCCGGGGGCAAAATGTTCCGCTCTTTGACGCAAGGACGCAAACTCTCAAAAGGGTGCAGCAGAGGGCACAAGTCGTGACCCCAGAGTTCAAACTCTGACTGCAATGGGGAGAGGTCAGAGGTCAGGAAAGGTATGCAGAGGCCCAGTGTAGGGCCCAGCATTGCCGTCTCCCCTCGAACCGATGACAGGCATATTCCGTGGTAGGTTTTCATTCTGCTTTATTCCAGTCAGAGATTTCCTACCATCCTACCATTCTCACCCAAATTCAAGTTCTTTAAAAAAACGATTACTTGCTGAGAGGGCAAAAAAAAAAATCCATGTCTTCTAAATCAGAGTGTTCAAATAGAGAAAAAAACACAGACTTGTAACGAAGGAGCAGGGGTAAGATTGTGCAATTCACACGTACTTACAACTTTGAAAAGGTTTTTTCGCTTTGCATTCTCCCAACAGGAATACAAAGTCTAAACCTTATACCCTCCCCCCTGCCTTGAACTGAGGTAAAGTTCTCATTCTCGTGAACGACTGAGAATGACTGAGAATTAACGGTGTTGTCTGAAGTACTGCGCCGTGATCACACCCTTCACCACTGTCCAGCCTATCGCCTCTCTAGCTGCTCTCTTGCCTCGGCGTGCGGATTCCCATTAACCGATCCTTTGTAGATTTCGATAAACTCCCTGTGAGCTTCAAGCTCATCGGGCATTCACAGAACATACATCTTTAAAAGCATTCCCAAGTCCGCCGCAGTGACATCTCAGAGCCCCAGGGCCCGCTTTAATGGCGGCGCGAGTTTTGGTCACCAAGCTGTTAATTTCGCCGCCCCCTCCCCCCCTCTTCCCCCGCATGCATTCTGTTCCTGATGTGCCAGCAAGCTGGAGGCCTAAAGATTAGAAAACTGCTCCATTACCTTTAGTCAAATCAAGGCTAATTTACGACACGCAACGCAAAAGGCCGTTTAGGCAATTTACAGACCCTGCGCTAGGAGGGCAGAGAATCAATGGGTTTATAGCATGGCCAGGGCAACGTGGGGCTATGGCTAGACAGAAATAATGCATTTCGAACTATGGTGTTTTTCTCTCTTTGACCTCTAGGCCATTCTCCTGCCACAACAGCCACTCCGGATACTGGCAGCAACACGGGCTTTACAAGATTCGCAGAGCCAAGCAGGTCATACTATCAACAGCACTTCGCAGTCCATTCAGACGTGTCCAGCGCTGAAGTAAGTGAGCGCATATCCAATTATTGGCGTGAAAAGACATGTCAGAACGATTACTCTGCAAAATTACATACAGAGCAAGCACGGACATTCACCAATCGGCTGCTACGGGGTGGAACTCAGTTCAGTTTCGTTATTCTGTATGTATTTGTGTGTGTGGTTATCTGCCGTTGTGTAAGCCATTCTGGTTAAATAAACACGAGGACCAGTGTAAATGTACTAATTCAACTGAGTGACGAAAGCTACAACAGCAGCATCTGCTGGGCATCTGCTGGGCAGCATGAGACCATATATCCTGCTATGATGTTACTCTGATATTGATATATGATGTTGCCTCTACTGAGACACTTGTAATAGCAGTTTTTTAATTCTCACAAGACACACATTTTGTTACCCTCACAAATATAAAATAATATAATAACAGTATAGTAGTACACACAAAACACGCAAACAAAATTACGGCGGAATGGTTTTTGTCCCTTTTTTGTGTCAAATTAAATGGAAAAGGCTAGTTTTGAGTTGACAGTTTATACCCTTGAATGTCCTGAATCTTATCGTGTTCCCTATCAGTCTACCACGTAAATAAATACTAACCGTTTTAATATTTAAAAAAATGTTTTACAAACAGGACGTTGTTGAGTACCTTAAGTGGTAAATGGATACAGGCAACATACATTAACTAATAATTTAGTTCGTCATGAAAATGCATGTCAAGCCACTTTGTTTCACAACAGCGCGCACACATTTCTCCAAGGTGTATGTATCACAAAGCCGGTGATAGTTGTTCACACAAGTGAGTGTGGTTTGCTTTCCACCCCATTAAACTTCGTTAATATTTACCTTAACCACTGGAATCTGTAGTTAACCGAGTGGTAAAACAAACAACAAATTATCACCGCACTGCTACGTATTTACATATCTCCGCCCCTATTCATAGCTCTCGTCATGTGTAAACATTAGCACAATAGCCTAAG
>JAOYSI010072934.1:0-17372 GCA_025775065.1 Hiodon alosoides | reverse complement strand
CTTGGGGGAGAGGGCAGGGCCCGGTCTCCACTCCCAGGCCTCTGTGGGCAGTGAAGCTCTTGGGGGAGAGGGCAGGGTCTGGTCTCCACTCCCAGGCCTCTGTGGGCAGTGAAGCTCCTGTGGGAGAGACAGCAGGGCCCGGTCCCCACTCCCAGGCCTCTTGTCACACCTGCTTCTTACACATTCACACCTGCCACTGTGTTGGGTTATATATAGGGCTGTCGTAGGGTCATGTGTGTTTTAGCTCAGGGGGGAGAAGTTACTGCTGGGGACTTGACATTAACTTAATCACTGAGAATTAATTCTGTTAACAAGTCGTTCATGCAAAAATAAAAAATAAAAAAGGAAAAAATCCCAACTGAACCATAGTTCAAAAATTGATGGCATTAGATTCGATAACAGAGAGGATCGTGGTTTACCATCACTAAGTCACTAAACCATACGCTTCTGGCACAGAAAGACTAAAAATCTAAAAATCAATACAGTCTTCCTGAGGTCACAGGGCCTCTCTGGCTGCCCTGGGAGAGCGATCATTAGGGTGAGTCACAGTGCACAGCACACAGCACGGGGGTAGTTTCCAATTCTTTGGCTGTCCGGGCAGGCAAGATTTAACACAAAGAGCCAGTGGGCATTTACCCACCGGCGTTCAGCAGGTAAGAGTAAAACCAATCAGACCAAGGGCTTTCGAGGAAGCCTGATGGTCCATCTCCAACCAAGTGTTCAAAAAATAACCCCCTCCCCCAACACACACGCACAAATGTGAGTTCAAATGCGCATGCGCACAGACAGGCAGACACACAAATGAGAAAACACACTTGTACGCGCACGCGCACGCACACGCACAGACACAGACACAGACACAGACACAGACACACACCATCAAGGAGATGAGCGCAACACAGACCACTGTAACGCACGCTCTGCATCCCAGAGATGACGGTGGATCACAGGGGTTTACAGATCACTGACCGAGCTGTTGTTACCGCTGTGGTGGTCAGGCTGAAGGGGGTCGGACACCGTGCGAGAGACGGGGAGAGCAGTGAAGTAAAAAGAAAATAACACAAAAAAACGTAACACGCCTCCTTAAAAGCGGCAGACGAGAGCCGTTAGCGAGTCACACAAGCAAACGCCGGCAGGGGAAACCGCCACGGCAAGCCCAGCGAGAGCCTGCCCCGAGATGCCTCCCCCTGAGATGACCCGCAGAGGTTCACCGTTCGTACACTGCGCATCCTGGCCACACGAGGAGGGCGGGATGGAAAGGCCAGTCACTCAATTGTAGCTGTGAAATTAACCTGTTCTCTGTCCATCACTCATTACCCTGCCTAATAGGACTCCACAGCTGCTAATAAAACACGACAACGGATATCGGCCCTACCTAACCGTAGATGACAACAACACTAACATTACTCATAACAACAAAAAAAACTTTGCCTTGAGATAACTGTCTTCGTCCAGCAATAGGAATGTCACCCGATAATTCATCTGATGGACATATTATGCAACAAGTAAATTAAACTGTGTGATTGGGAAGCAACATAGTACGTAGCATCTACACATGATTCTCTGTTGTATCAACGATGGCCCTCTGAAGCAGTGAACACACAGCTCAGACAGAAGTGACCCCTGTAGCAACACTCACCGCCTCCCATGATGAGCTTTTTCCCTGTGCAATGAATATTAAGTAACCCCATTACCACGTAAGTGGGATATAAGCTGTTTCCATGGAATCTCCATTTCTACATGCCTTGGGGCGATGGGGTCGAGAGGAAAGGGAGATCTTGCATTTAAAATCCATAACGTCTGAGACGTTAACGCCGCAAAAGCTGGCGGCGGTTCAACCAAACACAAGCACGTGGAGACGGAGCCCCGCGCAGAGCTTTTCCGCACGGCTCCAATCCCAGGGTGCACCGCAGGTCTCCATTCCACGGCGGAGGCTCCTGACGAGACCCGAGCCGACGGCGCCCCACCACCAGACCCGGTGAGCGCTCCCCAGCCAGAACCGCGCTAGCACTGTGCATGAGAGATGGATCCACTGCCTTCATCAGCTGCCAATTAGCCACTTGTGATACAATTATCCCTGTGTGATAATAAACACGCAGGCACGCACGCCGCGACTCAACACCGCCGGAATCACACAACCCCGCTCGCTGCTAGACGCATCAGCTTTCTTTTTTTTTTTTCCTCCACTGGAAAATTGTGAGAAGCTCCAATTAACACAGTGTCGGATGGCATAAAAAGTAACACTTAACGTGCTCAGAACCACAGACTGGTGTCCGTAACAGAGCCCCGAGATACCGACGCATCGGGACGCATGTAGGTTTCGGCGGAAAAAAACACAAGTCGCTAAATAAACAAACAAACAAACAATAAGGGGTGGGGCGGGGGGCTGATGTGAATTCCCGATCTGTAACGAGGGTGCAAACACGTGTCATCGGAAAATGCAGCAAGCCCCCACCCAACTTATTTATCCAGAGCCCGCTATTATTCTCTTCAAGCAGGAGAGCGGCGCTGCGCGTTACTCAGCAGATATTAACTACAGAATCCAATTGATATTGCCCTCAGCATTCGACAGCCGCAGCGAGCAGGCCTCAATATTGAATTGCATATTTTAAAGATCAGATCCTCTCGACCTGTGAAGACTCACTCCATCTCTCTTTCACACCCCGAGTGGCGACGGCGACACAATTAACGTGGAAACAAGGCTTACACAAGGACGGCAGAGAGGAGAGAGACGGCTGGGCATGGGGACGGGGGATTTATTACATCGGCGTGAAGGCCGCAGGGCGACACTGAAAATCCTCCGAGGGTGAAAACAAACAAGAGATGTATGGTCGGGCTAAGAAATATTGGGTGATGGTTGGGAGGGGGAGTAGTAACACTGGCGGCGCCAATAGGGTCAAAACTCTTCGCTAGGTCACAGCTCACAACCCAGTCCAAGCCGTTCCACGGCAGCTGGGGGAAGCCAATTGGGAGAATGGCCTCTTCAAAGATTATTGTAATATTAATGTTAGTTTAGACCTTAAACGCTGCAGTGACAGTGATTTTTCGAACGCATTGAATGTAGGCTTAGGTAGAACGCCAGACTTCTGTTCCGTCTTCCATGTTCTTTGGTTAACAAACCAATAGCTAGAAGGCTATATGTCTAAAAGACTCGCTGGCTGGGCTAAAAGCCAGAAATTACATATTCATAAAATATGTACAAAACAAAACTACAGCAATCAATCAGCAATTTAGTTCCTTCAGCCATTAAACCAATTGGTAGAATATCATCGAATTAATTCAATACACGTTATACCTCAGCGGTTGTGGTCCTAATAATAGGATGCAGAACAACCCAGTGGGCTTGACAGGAAGAGGGTTTTGGTGGAGGCAAGGAGAGAGCTTTGTGCAGGACACAGTATGTTAAGAGCATTATAGGAACCATTTCTCTTCTTACCTGAAATCTATTAAAGAAACACTTTGATCTCATTGATTCCAATTTGTGTACTAAAAAACTTTAAAAAACTGCCCGTAAGTACAAATTCATATCAACTGCAGCAAGAGAAACATACAAATTAATACAAATTTAATACAAATTAAATACTGACTAGATGCCGCATAAACAAAAAACAAAAAAGACTTGGAATGCAACACAAGACATTCTAATGTTCATTACAAAAAGCAGGTTTAATGCAAACTTGTGTTCGGGACAAGAACTTTAACTATTACTTTTATTCAAGCACGAATGAAATCCTTGACACAGTCCAACTGTGAAACTGTAAAAAGACTGAGACTAACAAACTGCCTTGTGAAGAAAAGTGCCTCAAAACAGAGACAGAGTCTCCCGATTTGGCCACCACAATTAGCAAAGGGCTGCCAGGGCTGAAGCGGGTGATATTCTCTCAGCTCGACACTGACAGGCTTCTCCTGTCGGGATCCTGGTTGCCTGCAGTCTGGCAATGCAAGGATAAGGGACGCGTCTCTCCTCCAATAGGCACTGAACCGCTGGTTCAGGCTGGGTAGCCTGCAGAATGTAAAAGAAAAACGTGGCACAAAGACAGCTGGGATTGGAGCAGACTAGTCACCCTCCCTGTTTACGGCGGAGGGAGTCATGGCGACGAGATGCATTTACCATGCGATTTTAAATTAACGGGGTCATTTTGAGAAATAATTGGCGAAACAAAAATACTTAAAAAGACAAACGTGTTTGTTGAACAGGGAATCTTCCCCACTTTCGCTTTTGAAAATGTAAAAAGTCAATTTTGTATAATAAATATATACATAATAAATATGTATATATTACTATATTTGAATTCACCAATCCGTTATAAGCAGTTTTGACTTTCATTGACACGCACACACGAATAACACCTTCTGCCAAACACATGAGATCTTGAGTGCTAACCTAACCCAACTCCGAGTGGTCAGCAAGCTGTCCATCTTTAGACACTGCAAAGAATTTGCGATAGGCTGGGCGCCTTTTTGTGGAGTGCCCCCCCCCCCCCCCCTCCCCCCGGGATCTGTCCGGGGGCATCCCGCTGGCATGCAGCGTCTTTAAAAACCGCTTCCATCTCTCCTGCTTTTAAAAAAACAGCACCAATAGCCAGTAGAGCAATTATATAATTTGCAACAGTGAATGGCCCTTGAGAATTTTTTAAAATACATTATACACAACCAAGAGATTACCAATTGAGACAAATAAGTTACTCCAATTCAATTATAATAACCGCTACATTAATCATTTTAATTATTAAATCATTAGAGCTTAACAACATTAATTTAATGTCCAACAAGATTTCTAAACAACATAATTCTGTTCTTCTGTTCTATACTATTTCACTAAGCTTGTAGTCAAATTGAATAAAAACCTAATATACATTGATTAAATAAGTGGTGTCGGAGCCCGCCACTGGTTTGAAAGCATCCACACTCAACGAAGACAGGCCTTTCCCCAATTAAAACAACCAATGCTGGCACTCCGGAAGGCTTAGAAGGGATACTGACAAGGATGCAGGAAGATCCGGGAGGAGTTTTTCCCCCGACCCGCTTTGCGCTCGGTAGGAGACACGGGGAGGCGTAATTTGGTGCCACCTTTCGCAAGGGAAGACTAGGCCATGGAAACAATCCAGGTTTTAGGCCAGCCGCATTTCAAGGCTCGAAAAACCAAAAAACTTGAAGCAAAGCTTGGAGTTCTGGCTATGGGTACCAAAATAATGCCCTATCAAACTGAACAGAAATTGCTGCTCTCTCATATCCCCCAAAGCCACTATAGGCAGCTGTGTTTCCGGGCATCCCTAATAGCGGTAGCCAGCTAAAAATAAATGAGCTCTGTAGCTCCCCAAATCCCAGCCTGGGGTAACACAGAGTCAGGCAAAGGGAGGCTTTGTCTCAGTGCTTTAGAGCCCTTTAAGCACTGCTTCTAGTCACCCAACAAACTTAAAAACCATAATTGGAATCTGGGCCAAAATCGATACAAGCGTTCGTTCGCATAAGGCCTCTGTGAGAGCGATTTCATATTCGGTCCTCAATTCATCCTTTTTGAAAAACTCAATTTCTGAAAGGTATGAACTATTGATTCCGTCAGCACCGCAAACCCCCCCCTTCTCGGTCTCCCTCCCCTTATTTCTTGACGAATCCCATTCTGGGGACCATTCCAAGTGCCACTGCCGAAACCCCCTCCCAGGGCGATTGACAAGCAGCACGCCCCGGGTGGCTTCAGTGGTGTCAGCATTGCATCTTCGGTTCTGTAAAGCACATTACTGTCCGGGGGGGTCACATTAAACACCACACAGTGCGGCGATCACAATACCTCACAGCGAGGTTGAGACGATGGACAGCCTCCACGTTTCTGATGTCCAACTTCTGCCAAACAAACAGTTTCTTTAAATGCATAGAAACCACGCAGACGACCACGCAGACGACCACGCAGCGGCCTACATTATCGTTACCTACCTGGCGTAAACACTTGTGGAGGGACTAACGTGATTCAAATGCATTAGGAGCGCAGTCCACTTTATAAAACAAGGGATCTTAAGTAAGCAGCTCTACGGCCTTTATAATTTCACAAGCAGTATAATCATCAGGCTTGTGGGATGACGTTTCCCATAAAACTGCCACTTCAACCCACACACACCATTAATCCTTAAAACTTTCTTTTTTTTTCCTCCTTCCCTCACGGTAAGTGGGTTTTTAAAAAATGATTTATTTATAATTTTTTAATTATTCTTTTACGGGTTGGCGGTCGACTCCTTGTTTCTCCGCATACTGCACTTCCGCGCAATCTCAGCGGAGCAGAAATATCACAGTGATTGGAATCGACGCGGGTCAGGGCCGTTATAATCACCACTGTCATTCATATTCAATCTGCAGCCCAGGTCAGAGGATGGCTCCACTGCAGAGGATTGGAAAGCAGTCTTCCATATTTATAATCCTTCCATATCCACACACACACATAAAATAATTAAATAAACACACACAGAGGCGTGAATCCAACAGTCGGGAGTAAGAGTTGTCGTGGTGGGCGGGTACAGTAAAAGAGGAGAGGTACAGGTTGTCGGGCCTAAAGGATGAAATGATATTCCTTTGGATGGCTCTCCTACAAATGTTCACTTAGTGGCGTTTCCCGGGCCGACTTGTTATTGACAACGGCTTGGCGGTGAAGTCTGGCGGCAGCCGCAAATCACTCACACCCAGGAGTGATACATCCTCTTCGCCTCGCCGTCTCCGGGCCCAAGCCCTGTCTCTTTCAATCCTCTTACACACGCAGCTCGCCGCTCGCCTTCCCTGCAAATAGCCCCATTGTGAGAAATGACCTTTTCATGCAACCACAGATTATGTCGACGTACACCGCTGTCCCCTTGGCAGTTAATGGGCCCTGCGCTCGCTCCCCGCTATCTGGGTCTCACTTCACAGCCCCGGCGCCGCCATGAATCTCGGGCTTTAGCGCTGACATCTTTACGACGCCTTCGCTCCCCTTCCCTTCCCTGATCTGTGTCAGCTACCATTTATCCCACCTTCCACGTGTCTCGCTTGCCTTCTCTCCCCATCTGCTGCAAGAGCCACTGCTTAAACGGAAAGGTGAGTGTCTGTGTGTGTGTGTGAGTGCGTGTGTGGGTGTTTGTGAGTGTCTGTGTGTGTGAGTGTGTGTGAGTGTGTGTGTGTGTGAGTGTGTGTATGCGTGTTTGTGCGTGTGTGTATGTGTGTGTGTGTGTGTGTGAGTTTGTATATGCGTGAGTGCGTGTATGTGTGTGATTGTGTGTATGCGTGTGTGTGTATGCGTGAGTGATGCGTGTGTGTGAGTGAGTGTGTGTGTGTGTATATGCGTGAGTGTGTGTGCGTTTGTGTGTGTGCGTGTGTGTATGTGTGTGAGTGTGTGTATGTGTGTGAGTGTATGCGTGAGTGCGTATGTGTGTGAGTGTATGCGTGAGTGAGTGTGTGTATGTGTGTGACTGTATGCGTATGCGTGAGTATGTGTGTGTGTGTGTGTATGCGTGAGTGAGTGTGTGTGTATGTGTGTGAGTGTATGCGTGAGTGTGTGTGTGTATGCGTGAGTGTATGCGTGTGTGTGAGCGAGTGTGTTTGTGCGTGTGTGTGTGTATGCGTGAGTGTGTGTATGTGTGAGTGTGTGTGTATGTGTGTGAGTGTATGCGTGAGTGTGTGTATGCGTGAGTGAGTGTGTGTATGCGTGAGTGTGTGTATGCGTGAGTGTGTGTATGCGTGAGTGTGTTTGTGGGTGGGAAGGGTTTCTGCAAAAGCTCGACCGGCTGGAGGAGAGGGCAGACCTCCAAGTTACTTGCCCGCTGTTCTCCGACCTTTGTCCTGTTCTCCACACCACATCCCGAGCGTGGGCCCAAACCTCCTTTCACCCTTGCATCAGGTCAGCTAGACTGGCGGATTATCCGTCAACAGCAGCTGTGGCCAAAAATTTGGCTGGCGCCTGCACAGTCACAGAGCGCAAGTCAAACTTGATCTTTAAAATGCTAGCTTTAATAAAACGCTTTCACAGATATCCCCCGCCCCATACCCATTCAATGGCTGTTTGTCATTGGAACCGGCTCTCTTGAAATATACCGCTGATTTAATGAACATCACTAAATTATCAAGAAGAACTCGTTGATGTACGGCGCCCGAAAGTGCCGTAGCAGGCGGGGTGGTTAAACAAGAGATTCATAGCTGTGAAACCCAAGACAGACAACATCGCTACAGCTAAACGCAGGTGAAGACACACGCAGCCAAAATCTAGTTATGCGGTCTAGCACTGTTTTCAGAGCACTGTTAGTTAGTCAACGGCCCGTTTTGGTCGTATATTACCATCAGAGATCTTAAGCCGACGTTGGCTGCTGAGCAAAAGTAGCAACAGAACCAGTTTAATTTTTAATCATAGGTAAGTACAAAAAAATTTAATTTAAAACATACATAAAAAGGTCCTATGCATTTATGAGAGAGGTTTGTTGTTGGTTGTATACAAACACTGCGTAGATCACAGTTAAAAATTAAATACCATGTATTGGAACAGTGCCATCGCCACTGTCAAATCCGCCCTGCATGTCTAGCCAATCAGCTTCAGCAACCCATGCACAAGGGAAATGTTTCAATGCTGAAGCACAGCAGCAGCCTTCCTGGAAGGCTTCAGTCTCTTTTTGAAGAAGCACATAACATCTGTTCACTAATATTAGTTGTTCTGATACATACAAAACAGGCTTAAAGGAAACCACATAGTTCTGGGCTAAACTGAGGGACCGAGCTTTATCGCTCAAGCAGTAAACTTAGATAAATCAATCAATCAACATTGGGTGCAAATTGCACCTAATGGACCTAATTCTGATTGGCCAATACAAATCAATATTTGATTACAGCTTCCGAAAACAGAAAGAGAGATTTTGACATGGCAAATAATAAGTCTTTCCTGTTCATAGAAAAATAAGCCCCTCAGGCAACCTCATTAGCGACCACAGCTGTAATATCACCATTCACTCATTTAAAAAGGGAAATTTTCCAATCCAAAGCATTGCCACAAGATCTGATAAAACACTTGTCCGAAACAATGGACAGCCGCAACTTCATATTGTTCCCAAATACAAATTAGAGGTAACAACATGTACCAACCACTATTTAATGACCCAGGAGTGCACACAGAGGGATTCATGTTCGTACACTTTCCAAACCGTAAGCCCTAGCCACCAGGACGTTGGGACACTGAGCTGACAAATGGGACCCCAACTGCCCACTCACCATGAAAAAGGGAACTCCGAAAGCCAATAATGAAATTATAACTGCGATTCGTGTTCCAAGCTGGGAACAGACTATTTTCTACTCAGTCACTCAAATTAACATACCTCGGCTGTGTCAATATTTACATTATTCATATCCTGTGGATGAAAAAATACTCCTGGGTGATTTACATTTATTGCATTCATAAACTGAGCTTCGTAGCACAGGAACTTAGGGACATCACTCCCTGGTACAATAATGCCTGTCGCCGGATGTCGACCTGCAACCTCCTGTTAAAAAAAAACGTACTTACTTACTTAACTTAACTTACTTAAGCACTACTCCACTCCTTCAACCGATGCATTAGCAAAATAGCAAAATATCTTGTCACAACAGACTGATACATTCAATTATGTTTTTAGAAATGTATGCAAATACACACAGGCTCGACCCCAAAAGCAACAATAATTTTAAATGATGTAGTCTATCGCAGATCACGCCCCCGTTACTCATCTGCTGCATACTTGGAACAAAAGTGTTGCCGCTCGTCTACACAAAACAGCTAATAAAACAGTAATAAGCAGAGAAATCGACTGTAGCACATAATAATAATAATAATAATAATAATAATAATAATAAATAAAAACAGAAAGCAGTAGGAATGCCTTGCAGCAGCACTGCCACAAACAAAACGAGTTCCCCAGGACAATCACATGAAATACTGAGTAATAAAGCACAATGGAGACTGTGATATTAACAGACAAGACCGCAGCAAAAAAGAACCTCATTGAGCAGTCCTCGTGAATCAGTTGTTCTTATCCATTACGCTGGCTAAAGTTGATCAAGGGCTATTATCCAAGGGAAGGGTACTGAATCTCACCATCATTATCGAAATGACGTACCAAACCTATCGATGATAATTATTTTTTAAAATGATAATAGTAATAACATTAACAACAACAACAGTACAAGTTCTCCACTCTTGTACTTCTTACAAGTAAACCACACCATGAGTGGAGAAAGATTTTCCAAGGGTTATAATGGCTACCCGAAAGCATTTGTCAACTTACGGAGTACATAACTGAAGCCTGCGTTTGTGAAAAAATTTGTTTTGGGGACATCATTAACTAGTTATTGCGGAATTTGCCAAATGAAACAACTTCAGTAAAACCAGACCTCCCCCTCCCCCAAACACCATAAAATATCAGCCCAGTGTAATCATTGACAGTTGAAATGGTTCTAATTGAACATTACGGACGTTGAATAAAGCACTAACCAACAAGGCTCTCAAAGGGAACCACAGACCAACAGCATTCAATCTTCCCGTCAAATGTCCAGACATACAAACCCTGAAACAAGTTCAACTGTTTTAGGACAAACTGATTAGCATTATGGTAGGGTAAACTTAATCTGGATCAGTGACCTACCGGGGTTGTTAAAAATAAGGTTAAGGAAACGGGAAAGCGAGACTCGATTGACCCTGAAGCCTAAAATGTGAAGAGCTGAAGAGGATACCTACACAATTCTGTAAGATGACTTCTGGCGGGTTAACCTTCTTAAGCAGAGCGATTTGAGTGAAATGCCGGGGTCGAAAAACCTGTCCCATCCATAGACCTTAACCTGGAAGTTACAGGAGCCCATACCAGTTACCTAGCCCTATACAATCAGCTGCCTATATTAGTAAATACAAAGAAAACAATAAGTTATACATTAAAGTTTTGTGCACTTCGCTAGGCTGGATCACATCACAAAACGTGCAATTGAGAAAAACACACAGGCACTACTGCCAGAATATCAACGCGTCATGCTACGGACTCTAATTGTCATAACGCTTGGACCTTATCCTGCATTGCAGTAGCCCGTAAGCTTTATCCTATACACTCTTCGTGGAGCTCACTTTCTGGCACTGTGCACCCCTGCAGCGCAGCACTGCGCACGAAAACCTGAAAACAGACCACTATTTGGCAGGATACCTCAACAACTAATAGAGCGCAAGCGTCGAAATCTTTGCCCGTCGTTTTTTTGAACGGAGGCTCATTATTTGGCAAAGCAGAGCCTTATTCCTAACGTAAAGGCCTGTTTATCATTAAAATGAAACCGCTGTTGTTCCCGACCGGAAAATCACTTTGCATAAACAATAATCTAATGCGCCATCAATGACCACACCACAATCTAAAATAACCAACGCCAGTCAAACATACATCTAACTATCAGATTGTGCATGCCCAGTTAGCCGACAGCTAACTAGCTAGTTCGTTAACAGTAACATTTGGCAATTAATCCAGTGTATTTTCGTAATGTCTTAAATTAACCAAAATAACGTTATTCAATAAATTGACAGGGTACACGCTTTATATAAAATCAGTACTTTTACTTGACAGTAGGTTCAACTATCACAACACAAAATCCGTTTCATTTGAGACTGCAAAATTAAAAAAGTACACTTTACGTATATTTTAAAAAAGCTAAAACAGCGTAATTTCATTCTACGTTAAATTTTTCGGGTTTTTTTTTTTTTTTTTTTTTTTTCTCCCTGGTTCTTCTATTTTTTTTAACTCACCTTTTCTGAATCGGCACTTCGCCCGGATCGGATTTTCTCAGAGACGCCTCTTCACATCCGGGTTACAGTCGTGACGATAGAGGTTCACGCCCCCTAATCCCGCTTTAGGAACACACACTTCTCTGACATGATTAATTCCCTGAGAAAACTTGAAGTCAAGCACTTGTTTAATAAATTTACATTTCTTTGTATACGGCTTTCATTGTTTAATTACTGGTACATAGAAGCATATTTAGGATATTTAAGCAGGAGCTTATCCCACTGATTATTTTCATGGTCTGTTTTCAGTTCAGTGCACTACACGTTTTAACTGTTTGTGGTACAAATACTTTACTTTTTCTTGGTTTATCCAAAGTTTTTTTTTTCTTTCTCTAAGTCTAGTTGTCCGTATCTCACTTGAAGTGCAGCAGTAAACTACAGATACTGGCATGAAAGATGAATATAATGTTTCTCCTGAGCTGCGGACTGAAAACAGTTGAAAGGCGAGGTAAATCACAAATAAGATTTGACCTCTTAGTTCACAGGGAACCAGTGGAGTTGGTGTTCAAAATTTCAGTGAAGAAATCGAAACTGAATCTGTCTTATGAAGCTATCTTTTAACATGATTCTTCACTGACTGTCAGCTGTTACTCCTGTGTGCAGCTGTTGAATATTTGAAGATGTTACAGCACTTCAATACCGTAAGACTGTAAGAGTTTTAAATAGGAAGAAAATAAATAAATAAATAGGCATGTGTCTCAGAGAGGACGCCTCTCTTTGGGGACTATCCACAAGAAAACAAACGAGGTTTAATTACAGCAGCAGCACCATCCACCCCCACAATTTTCAACAGATGAGCAGAGACCTGTGCGTGCACACTGTAATGCTTTGTAACGCGGTGGTTACAATTGGTTTTTCAATTAGGAGTCACAAGAACCGGTATTGCGGTGCTGTAAATGCTTTCTTTGTTCTGGTCACAGTCAACACGCTGTCGGGGTAACCCATTACATAAAGCTTGGTATCCCACAAAAAACATTATAGATAAATACTACTCACTTGTCATAAACAAAAGACAACGCGTTAATTAACCGTTACAGTGCGCATCTATAAAACAATTTGGGTTAACTGACATCCTCATAAAGAAGTGACATAATTTATGCATTCCGGATTTACCTGTTCATTCGGTCCATTAAATTCTTACGATTGCTGTCGTTTTAAAATGACAGCTGGCGCTGTAGGGCCAAATACGGTTTCTGTGAAATTCTTTAATGTTACCCCACTTTTCTTTACTTTTACTATACATATTAGATGTATGTATAGTATCTATTAAAGGAACATTACTGCATATTCAAGCTCCATTCTCCATTTTTTAAATTAATTTTGTTATTTAACTGACACCTTTATCCTGGTCAGTATACAAGATTACAGCTTATTACAATTTTACACATTTTACACTTTTTTATAGTTTATTGTTGACACTAGACCCAGCAACCTTCTGGTTTACGCAGCTGATGTCTGCCATGAAGGAATGTGTGTGTACTTAGATAATAGGCCCTAATCTTATGTCAATATGTATACTTTCCACTGAAACTGAGGGTTCTGTATGGTTCCAAACAGAGAATATCTGTGCCCCGTGGTTTCATCTGAAAAAACCATAAACATTAATAGACGTAAGTGCATCATGGCTCACTCTAGCCACTCTTTTTTAACGGACGGGCACCAGGTTGGTTCGTTGGTGGGAAAAGGCGTGCGGCACACAAAGCGTGTGAGAAAAAAAGAAGGAGGAGGAACCAGTGTCGGCACGCTGTGGGTGGGGACCGACAAGACAGTGACGGACAGGAAGCGGGGCATGAACCCGAGGGAGTGTCATGCGAGAGTGCAGGTGTAGGGCGTGGTGTGGCGGGGTGTTACAGGTTTACTGCACCCCGACTGCACTGACAGCCAAGCGGCACTGCCCTTTTCCACACAGCCACTGTAATTACTTCAGGGATGTCAGATGAAGGCACAGCTAATATAGGTTGACGGGGGAGTATTGAATTTGCACTTCAATTAGAGTGCTTATAGAGTGTGGATTACAGGCAGGACTCTAGAGTCGCCACTCACTCAATTATACACACCCTGCACAGGAAGAGGGATGGGCGTGTTTGAGGGAGGATAGTTGCCAATGTGTAACTGATGGATTTGGGGAGGGGGAGGGGGAGGGGGAGTGGGTATGCGGTGGCTCACCGGCAAGGTGCTTAACCTGAGTGGTTTTATAACAGGAAATTATTGAATACGTGAAAGTTTATGTTTAGTTTCAGACATTACACTGTCCATGTTCCTACTTTAACCATTAGCCGTTCAGACACTGGTCGTCCTCTGCATTGCACTGTGTTTGTGTGCGATGGTGAGGTGAACCGCTCCGTGTTAGCCTTGATTCTCAGCGAGCAATTAGGGTTACAGGTGTGGTGGCCCGGAGATGCGTGTCTGGCTTTTTCAGGCAATGGTGGTTCCTTCATCTGGTGATTCTGCCTGGGCCTAAGTGAAGCTCCCCACTGCTCCTCCTAGCCTGGGTTTTCGGATACAAAGGGCCGTCGGGGGGATTCTCGCCCCAAGTCCCCTCCCACGGATTCGCGGCTCTCTGTCAACACTCCCGAGAGCGGGCCATAGAATATCTCCCAGCTCCTAATGGAGGGGAAGAGGGCTAAAAAAAAAAACCAAGCTCCTTACTCCCAGTGACATACACAAATAAGAAGAAAATGCAACTTAACGAGAAAAGGGACAGCTGGTCCCCGGGTAGATGAGCAAACCCACGGAAACAAAGCCCTGGTTTCATACCAATAAAGGAAACCCCCTGAGCTTCACTCTAGAGGAATGTGCTTGTTGAAATGTTGATTAATCTGTTTATTTTCCACCTCTGTTCTGCTTAGAACACAATTCCCCTTCATGTTGAAGAAGCTCTGGAAAATCAGTACAAAAAGAAAATGACAACAATGGGCTGCAGTCACTGGATGAATATACTGATGGATTATGGGAAAATAAGCAAATAACTTTGTCCATTTAAAGTGGATTTGTCTGTTTGGCAGCGATAAATGATTGCCTGCTTTCTTCTGCTTATTTTTCCCCATTTGAAAGGAAAGTGTTGAAGGACATGCTTTGTAAAGAAATAAACAGGGCAACAGCAAAACTAATTTGATTGCTTGCCCGCTCTTAAAAGGACAACATGAGATCATATGAATAATTAATTTTTACAGATCCTTGCACTGGCACTTGTGTTGCTTAATTGCTAATTGTGTTTTATTCCTAACTTAAAATATTCCCAAAATAAACTATGGAAAGTGAAAACAGAGTTGAATTATTTTTATGTTCTTGGATGGAACACATCTTTGTCAATTTTAGGGAGTTATCAGTGTTGATATACTGGCAGCAGTTTTATAGAAAAATGTATTTAATAAAGAGCATGTACTATGCCAAGTAAATAATTTTAAAAAACAAAACAAAAAAGAAATAGATTTGGACCTCAGAACCAGTGGAAAATGTCTTCAACAGCATTTCTCACATGGCCTTAGAGTTGCAGAACTGAAATATTAATTTAATTTATTTTTGCTTGTGTTTGTCTACAGGACGGGCACTCTTCTAGGTACACAAACAATTTGAGGTTACGCACATCAATCCATTAGGGATCATAACTCATTATCTAAAATTGAGACCATCGTATTAACTACCTGGAGACCCGACAGGTTAATGTAGTGTGTCATATAAATGCTTTTTACATACCAGTGGGAAAACGGTTACGATTTGGATTCTGAAAAATAAATTGCGGGCGTGCCACTTGAAGGTGGCGTGTTGTTGAAGGACAGATACCGCCTGTTTCTGGCAGATATTCTCTTTGTGGAAGCTTTGCCACTTTCAACACAAAATGCTGTTGCTGTAGAAAGTCTGGTACAGGCCCTAAAGGAGCCCCACACAGTCATACACATAATCACATCAGATTCAGCTGCTTAGACCAATCTCTCCACAGAGGCCCCTAGCCTTGTGCTGCAGGCCAAGTCAAACGGCAGGGAAACTAGGAAAGATAAAGTATTCCTAGTGGGACAAAGAAACAATGGCAAGGCAGGCTTCATAACTGCAGTTTTATTTTATTTTATTTTTTCTGGCTCTGTGCGTAAGTCTGAATCCATATTGCCTCAGATGTTCCAGGCACCTCCTTTAACATGTTGTGTATGGCGTTTAGTATTCGTTATGCATTAGTATTTGCTGGCAGTAGTTTTTAGCAAATTAAAATGAAGTAATAAATTAAAAGTAATTCTTATATCAAAATATTAGATATCGGTTATCCTCAAAGATATACAATACATACTGCAAATAAACTTAACCCTGTAGCACACTAGGGCATGCTCGGTCTGGAGCTGTCAGGTATTGGGTGGCTGAGGTCTGGGTTTACAGCATTTGTTTACTATTTTAACAAAACTCACAAAAAGAAAAAGAAAAACAGCCCTTTGGAGTGAAACAGTGAAATAAACAGCTTTTAAGTAAACAGCTACAAAGGCACAAACAAACAGTAGTCTAAACCCCCTGTCTCCAAGACAGCTCTGCTGCCTCTGTTCTAAGGCCTTTTAATCATTAGTACCCAAATTTGGTCTTGTTAAGGTCCATCCTGTGGCTGTGAGTGTGGCCCCACAAGCCTCCTGCCCTGGGCGTGTCCCCAGGGCTGCCTGAGGGCTTATCTCCAGGCTGTTTGCAACCACCCACTTTACATACGACGATATAGATATGCCTTCACATCTTATGTTTCCAAAGTCTCTGTTTATAGCAAAACAATGCCATACAGTGCCTAAAGAATTATTGTGTCTCATTATCATTTTGAAAAGACACTTGAATATCTCAAGATCTTGAGGCAGAAAGGTTGCCAACTTTCAAAAAACAGGCGGTGTCTGCATCCCCTATTTGCTCTTGTTCTGCTTCAGTGCACGTGTCTTATCTCTGTCAGAGCTGCAGGATTTGTTGTGTCACTGTCACACGCGGAAAACCTCCCTGCGGCCAACCCCATTCATTTGACATCGGGACTCGTGCTCAACAGGGACTGCGTTCAGATTGCGAGAGAGCCGGACTCACGTCGAATCACCACAGGGTCAAAACACAAGTTTACTCTTTGACAAATATTAGATGTTAACAGCAAAGGGGTTCAGACTAATGTAAATCATCTCTCTCTTTCCATTTCTCAGTGTATAAAGGCACACCTATATTTAATGGCACAATTAAATGACAGACAAGCATGGCCACTGTAAAACCAAACAGACAGTATCAAACAAACCAAATAACCCATGATGAATTTGATGGTGCATGCACACCCCGTTTCTCCATATTTAAACTGCCATGCTCTAACATAGAAATGCTCCACTTGTTCAAATTAGCTTATGAGCATTAAGCACGGCGTCATTCAAGTTTCCATTGGTCAAAAGTTTTGTGATCTGGTTTGTGAGCAGTGACTTTAGCTTTTCTTTATACTTTTTTCCCCCCAAATTCAGTGGAAAAAAACTTGAATGCAGTCCTAAAGATAACTCTGATGTGGACAAAACGTCAGGCATATTTCTAAAATATTTTGGCATATTACTAAAACCCACAGCTCTGCCAGTGGATGAGAGAGCCTAAACCAATTTAAGCC
>JAOYSI010072932.1:0-20711 GCA_025775065.1 Hiodon alosoides | reverse complement strand
CAGCTACAAACTGCCCTACACACACACACACACACACACACACACACACACACACACACACACACACACACACACACTACCAGCAATGAACTGCTTTAGACGTTGCACACAGTCTATTGTCATTATATATAATATTATAATATAATATAATATATCCATCCATCACACTAAAAATACTCTGTGTGGTACAAACTAGATAAAACACAACACACAAACTCATTTGAAGCTACCGAAAAGACCCAATCAATGAGAAGGACATGCTTCAGGCAGTGGTGGAAGACTCACGGTTCTGGTCTGAGTCTTCAATCAGGATTCGCAGTTTCTGCACACACAGCTGGAGGAAGAGAGAGCGCGGGAAATTACATCACTGTTCCAAAACGCGCCCCGAACACACCGACGCCGTTACGGCAGGGAAGCCCGCTCAGCACTTACATTCATTCACCAAGCATGACGCAGCGCCAGGGAGCAAAAGAGGAGGCGTGCAGTTCGATTTTCCACATCTTACTTTCTCACACTGACGTTTCATTGCAAGACCTGGGTAGGCAAACCAACTGGTGCATTGAAGGGAAATAAATATGAGCATACCTGGATGCTGGCACTGTGATTGGGCATCCCAGAAGAGAGAGAGATCAGCACTGTAGCCAAAAAGAACACAACTCATTATACAGCTCTGTACTGCACACACAAATACTATCTCTGACTCAGATGCACGTGCACACAGTGTGCAGTGGTGGAAATAAATGCTTCAAAAGGCTTAATTATTAATCACAGAGCAGGGCACGCGGAAGCTTAATTTCTGCTTGGACTGGAAGTAACATTAATAAATGTACAGATTAACACAGGGAAAAGGGTGTACCAACACATCGAAATGTGGAGTAAAGTATTACAATGAAACAGTTTCTCAACAAACAGTCACAAAGAGAGAACATGCAGTATAAGTAAGTAAGTAAGTATACTAGTGGCGCATTGTACCTTTTTAACTTTCTACGTTTCACATTTTACAATCCTCAACGGTCCACGTCTTAATTCCAGACTATTATTACGAGTCGGGCCCGGTGGCAGTGGTAGTTAAATACATCACATTCTCCATGACACGACGCACGTGAACAGCGTCTATACAGCAAAACGTGCAGAACAAAGGAAATACTGACCTGCAATCACAGTGTTGACACACTCATACAACAAAGACATGGCCGAGGTGCTGAGAGGGGTGGGAGAGAACAGAGGGGAAACGGTTACGTCATTGACCGATAACGTGGGCCCCGCTCATGGGGTAGACCTCGGGTCAGCCGTCCTACCTGTGGATGAGGTTTGTAAGCGGCTCGATCAGCTTCTTCCCCAAACGAGGCTCGAGGGGGGTGAGGGCACCAAACTGAGAAACAAGAGGTGAAGGGTGGGTACAGGATTTGAGACACATGTACAGGCATAGGTGCACACGGGCACAGGCACGCACACGCACACGCACGTCTCCTTACAAGCTTGATGATCTTGATGAGAACCCAGTTGTTGGTGGAAGAGGTCATGAGCTTGAAGAAGAGGGGAGCCAGAGACAGGTAGTTTTTGGGGTTTCTCCTCGCCAGTTCGCAGATAACGTTCACTGCTGCAGACTGCACCCCTGGGAGACAGGATCACCAGCACTTGGTCACACAAAACCACAATACTATTTCACCTAGATACAGTTCAAGGCTTAACAAATGCCATATAATAATTGTAACAGCTGTCCCCTGAGATTAAATTTTCCCCATCCTCCATTGTCATGGATAAACTCTGCAGAATTATTTAATATCCGTACAAACCCACAGGAATCCCATCATTACCCACCACACATTTCAGTACACACATCATTCGCTCCTGCTTCGGTTACACCAAACTTCACCTCTACCCTGATTCGCCTCTGCGCTTCTCACCAGGGTCAGGGTCATCCAGCTTCTCTTTGAGTCTGGGAAAGGCAGGGCGCAGGGACTCTGGGTACTTCAGGAACACCTTGTACATGATCAGCGCCGCCTTCTTCCGGAGGTACGGTTTGGTGTGGGACATCTGCCGAGCGGAAAGACACCGGGTGAGGGAGGGCCAGGGAACACCATGCAGCCAGGCGTCACAGAGCGAAAGCTGGAGGCCTCACCAGGGTCATGATGTCATTGGCCAGGTCACGGGCAAGGTCAGGGGTCACAAAGCAAGACAGACCAGTCAGGGCCACTCCTGTATCGTAATGGTTAGGACTGCTGAGATCCTGAAATCGATGAGAAAGCAGGCTGTGAATACACAAAACAAACAACAACAACAAAAAAGAGATTAGATGAAAATGTCAGCCGCTGACCTTGCGTATCTGATTGGTGGTCAGCATGATGACATCGGTGCCGTCATGGAAACACTGGGAGGCAGCTAAGTAGCCAATTCTCTAATAGATAGAGAGAAGTCAAAGGCATGTTTAGAGAAATCCTGAAAAAAAGGGTTTTAAAAAGACAGGGCAATGAGACATGGCAGTGTGTGTTTAATGTCTGTAGCGCAGAGATTTATATAACCAAAAAACTATTGATATTGCGGTTATGACGCATGCAAGAGCTAATCACAGTTTTTTCACCAAAGTTGAAGGGAAGGGAACGGAGGGTAATGTCCATTAGCAAGAAAACTCGCATTAACGTTTTGTCAAAATGAGTGGAGAAGAATCATTTTTGAAAATACTTCAAAATGGATCCAGTTTGCAACCAACAACAACGCCATAATGGCAGAGATGTTTGTTTTATGAACTTGTTTACACGTACATGCAGCTTTGTGTATTTTCTTTATTTCACGTTCTTTATTTTGTGTAACGATGCTTAGCAGACCAAACAGACCCTTTTTAAAATGAGTTGAGCTTAAACGAGTCACTGATGGGGTGTATGAGGAGGGGGACCACCCTTGAGAGACGTTGCTCACCTTGTATGTGAACTTGGAGGAACTCATAACCTCCACAATGTTGAATGCAGCCCAGCTGATGTCGTACCCCAGCATCTGCAACTGTGGCACAGAAGTGAGACTCCTCTGATCCTACTTGTGTGTTTTTCACGCTAGTGTTAAGCACAGGATGCATCACTAGGGGGGCATTATCAGATATAAATAGATATACACTGATGTTAAACACAATTTATTTATCTCCAATTTGGAAATGCCAATTGATCTAATGCATCTCGTCTCATCGCTACAACTCCCACCACCACGTGTGAGTAGGGTGAGGAAATACGACTAAACTCACAGCTTGCATGAGAGGCTCAATGCCGATTGGAGGAGAGGCAAGTCCCTCTCGGCCAATTGTGCGCCGTCGCTGTGCTCTCCCGGTCACAATCCACAAATGACACGAGCTGGAGCTCCGGCTCATAGGGCTCAGGCTCAGTCCGAGCTCGGGTGAGCCACTCGGGAGGCTCGACTTTCCTTACTTTTTAAATTCATATGAACTAAACACACCATATAATTAAAATACAATGAATGTGTATTGCCAAATAATATGTGATAACCCCTGTGCAGTGTGGTTCAAGTTCAGATCAGTTTGTCTCTGAAATGCTTCCAATGCGAATACTAGACCGATACCTTAACAGACCATGTGTAATGTGGGAAAATAGAACAGAAAATCTTTGTGTAAATGGCGAGATAGTGGATCGCATGCCAGTGAGTATCCTTCTTACGTAGGTGAGCTTGCTGACAGCATTGGCTTTGACAGCCAGGTTGTCCTGCTTGAGCTCCTGCTTGATTTCATCGATACAGGTGGAGATGTATTTAGCCTGGAGGGGAGAGAGGGAGGAAGAAATCAGACAGGGTCACAACCGCAAAGGCTTTCGAGTCTTGTCCAGGACTATTTTGAAAGGACAATGTGGTCACATTGCATTACGTTTGCAGAATACCTACCCACACATACACTTTTTTGACCTATATTCGCTAAACCTTTACAGCATCACTCTGCCTGACATTGCCATGTCATCCAGGGTAAACCCAGAGAATGCAAAGAAAAATGTTTTCAAAGAATTTTCTTTGAAATTCAACAGCAGAAGTCACCACTTCCTTTAGGTGCCCAAATGTTTTTTGACTCACTTAATTCAAAGTTAAAATCTGAGAATAAGCGCGCCCAAGGACTTCTGACCAGCATAAACCAACGCACAGCAAATGGGTCCTCGTTTGCTGGGATGCAGTCTCAAACAGCAATGTTAGTGTGACGATCATGGGTCTCTGGGTCATGAGACAGAAAAATGACATGAGCAGGAATTTGATTTGTTGGTAAAGAATCTTGCTGTAGACGAGACTGTGGGCCAGAGACAGGGCAGCACCGTATATTTTATGGAATAAAAGGCACTAGTCATGCCGGTCAATAAGCTAAAAAGCTTACTTTGACAAGCCTACCGAAGTTCACATTACAAAGCCAATGCTCGGCCATTCTCCCCGTAATACGACGGCCAAATCATTTATGAGATGGATTAAAATACTGAGGGAGAAATGTGAGGCAACACGCATGCAAACATAAGTCCAAAACCAGGACGGATTCCAACATCGTTAGCACAAAAAAAACGTACCGAGATAACTCAAAAATGTTGAGCAGCAGGGCGAACTTTCCATCCTTGACTTAGAACAAGACACACACATGCCAAGGGCCTTCTGAACCCTCACAGAGAGCCTTTTCAGGAGTCATTAATGTTTCAGAGTGCAACTCCTTGTTGCCTGGGAAACGGATATACTACCTGGATGTGTGACCTGCTACCTGACTCAGTCTAGAACGCCACAGGACAGCAAGGGAAACCCCGGCAATCTGCTTAGATTCAGCTGCATCGAAGACTGGACCTGTCTGGTCTACACCAATGTCATTTTGGTGCATGCGAGGATAACACAAAATTGTTTAACCTATAGCAAGAAGTGTCCTCGATAGCCATCACAGACTTGACACAGCAGATTTATAAAGGCGGAGCTCTGTTCCTCAGACCAGACACTATAAGGCATAATAGAACCTGACCACGTACATGGGCATTCCTCTGGCTAAGCTCCTGAAGTGAGACCTTTGTGAAGAGCAAACAAAAACTTCAGCATCACATTGCTGCGATGCCGCCACAGGAAAGTTTGTTTTAAAACAGAAAGTATATTAAACGAATAATAATAAAAATAATAATAATAATAATAATGTTAATGGTGATAATAATGGTGATATAAAAGCAGTCATGTTTGCTTCAATAATGAAAAATAGATTAGAATTCAAGGCAAGAACTGTCCTAACTGCCGTTGTAACTTCATGGCTGCTGTATTTGCCATTGGGCACTTCAATTATCGAAACCAGAATTTGGTCAGTGAGTTCAGCAACATGGGTCACAGACGTACAAGTGCAGTCACCTTTCTGTACAACAGATCAAGTGGAGAGACTATAGGCCTGTGTGTTGTATAGCTACACAGACACCATACAGAAATATCCTGGGTAAAGATCAGGCAAGACCTCTAAAATAGGGTTTCATGATCAACAATTAACCAGAGGTGCACATAGTAGAGAGGAGTGGGCAAGAATAAGAAGTGTAACCACTCCCTTCACTGAAACAATTGTCATCAAGTACAGCCTACGTCGTGAATCCACTTTTGAGACATTACCATTATTTGCATACAAAAACATACAACCAGAGTGTTCTTAAAATAGGTTAAGATGTTGCAGCCACAATTTGAAAACACCCCTCATTTTATGATTTATGATTTAGATTTTATGACGCAATGTGTCAATTTAGCTGAATATAAAGGTAAGGGCTTTCAAACTTTTACAGGGAATTCAACATCGCACTGTTGCCGGACAGATCATGAACTGCTACTTGACAGTAAGACTGCTGAGCAGAGCGGGCTATATGAGACCACAAGCAAATATAAATATTCTAACAGCTAGGTGGCAAGCTGGCTAATTTAATAGGCTCTAAATACGAACATCCCTTAACTATTTTAACTAGTTGCAAATTATTTACCTTTGACACTAGTATACAGCCGTTGTTTTTTGGTCGTATTCTACAAACTATTGAGGTTGACATTAATTTCCACTCATGCTTGCTAGAAAAAGGCTATCCACCTAATATTTTAAAATGAAACAAATGCACCTTATCCCTCAGTCGAAGCTACCACTTACCTCGTCTTCTTTATGATTCCTAATGCCACGTACTAGGTCCTGGAGGTTTTTATCGAACATCCTATCGATGCTCCCTTTCACCATCTTCAAAGCCATGACTGCGGACACTGTGTATCACTGTCCAGCGAAACTGAAGAACCGACACGCAGGATTATCGGAGTGTCTGGATCTACCACCCAGGCGGCGACCTCACCAGGAATTACTGCTCCCTACTCGAGGCTAAGGTGCTGTGTCCAGTCACTGTGCTGAAACGCCATCTGTAGATCCGGCCAGGAAACGGCTGACAAAATGGCGCTCTGTCAGCTGACTGTGTGTATACTAATGAATGAGGGAAAGAGAATTTAACTACGTTAAGGATTAACTGGGGAGAATTTTCTATTTTCTAGTGGGTGGCGAACAGAATAGCAGATTAGTTCCTGTTCATGCGTGTGTGACGTAAATTATCAGCGCCAGCTAACATTACCCCGGCATGTTGAATCTATGAAATTGAATAAACCTAATTGTTTAAGTATGAGAGCTGTCCACAGTAGCTAGTAAGAAATATGTTTTAGCGGTTACATTTTTTAAAAATAAAGATGTGTCCTCGATACGAGACCGAGGCATTTGATCACTGATTATTTGTTATATAAACAGGTACACAGATAAAATTGTCTAAAAAAATCGAATGTTACTATTTTAATTCTTAATGTTAATCAATTATTATTAGCCCCAATTGTGATCAACATTGATATTGTTAAAAAGTAGATTCATACATCTATTCAAAATATATTAATACCAAATAATATTTCCTCCCTTGTGGCATTGTCAGGTGTTATGCTCCTCATTGTTTCAGATACTTATAACTTCAATGAAATGTAAATAAATGTCCAGTCTCAGGGACAACTATGTTGACATTTTTATTCAACTAGCATCTAGCTGTTACGTTAAAAATCTCCACTGTGCTTTACATTGCACTTATAACACTCAGTCATATTCAAAAGATGCTGCAAATTTCAAATGCGCTCCAACTGAATGTCACAAACGTGTATAATATATTCAAAAACTAACTGATAAATATATGAACCCTATTATGCATATCTGTACACAAAATAAGTACCTTTGCCTAATAAATGAGTATATGGATAACTAGGACAAATAGACAATACCGTAAGCACAGTACTTCTATAGTACTCAGTAAGAACTCAAAAGTTATGCAGTTGGAGAGCATTATCAAGGTGTACCTTTTAAGACAAAAACGAGTAACTCCCATCGACAGACTTGTCTTCTGTCATGTCTTCTTAACATAACAAAACGTCAAAAAATATCTCAATAACAAAAACTGTTCATTTTTTCCACTTCCTTAAACTATCCAACCACGCCACCGTCTTCCAGTTTCCTTAGGTGTGGATAAGAGTCAAGGCAGCTTTTTAAAGTTCTGAACAGACAAACGCAGTCAGGCGACACCCCTCGCACTGTGGTAGTTTATTATAACTGCACTAATGAAAAACTGAAGCTCTCTCAGCTGCTCGCTCAACTCCTGCTCAAAGTGCTACACACAGAATCCCTCAGTCACCAAACAAATCCATTGTTGCTTGACATTCATGAGGACAAATGGAGGAAACAGAAAGCTTGAAAAAAGAATTGGGTGGGTTGATTTGTCATATAAAAGTCAATGAAAGGAAAGTACAATTGATAAAAGGATAATTTCAGCAAAATGCCAGTTCAGACAGTATTGGGTTCCCTCCCGCCGACTGCCTTCTGTAAATGTTTGTTTGAGGCCTCCTCAGCTCTTCGGTGCTTCTGTGTCTGCAGTAACGGCGTGATCCGTGGCATCGATGTGCCGCGGCTGTTCAGCTGGGCTCCTCGGACTCGCACTGTGGTAAGAGAGGCGAAAAGGATATCTAAAGAGAGATTGCATTTCACATTGGGCAGAACTTAGCACTGTAACATAGGAAAACGTTAACACTACCGTGAATGGTTACACGTTTCTGACTTTATTCTTTCACAGACGAGCTACCTGTGTCAAATCCGCATTTACGGTGTTTACAGTCTAGGACTGCCCATTTGGAGCCATATGATAACTGACAAAAGTTGATGTAACGCTGTCTGTTAAATTTTCAGATTGGGTGTAAAACAGATTACAGTCTATATTGGGATGATTAATGACGACGCATGACGAGAAAAATGAAACATTCAGCATTCAAGGAATTATAATAACCTAAATTATTTGAAACCACGGACCCAGTTCAGTAACAGAGATGAATTCAGCAGACCATCCTGTGAAATGTAATTAAAAGGAGTGCGTAAAAAGGGAATAAAAAAACCAAATGTTATACAAGAGATCAGCACCTGTTGGGAAGCTCATTGTTGTTTTCCAGGTGAAGTGACTTAGGGCTGTGTGGGGATTCACCGTCTGCTTGTTTCTGGGGTTCAGATTCCCCATTCACAGGTGCTGGATCTGAAGAGCAAGTGAAAAATCGGAGAAAACGGTGGGAATAAAGAACATTCTCTTCGTGTAAAATATGTTTACCTCCTGTTCATTAATGCAATCCATTTAGCAACAGCATTACATTTTATAAATCTTTCACTTTATAGTCAGACAGTAAGAAATTGAGGCAACAAAAAGTTACTGAATTAAGTAGGTCATAAGAATAGCGTAAGTAGGTCGAGGAAGAGAAAATAATTGCCTGGAGCAAAAGAATATAAATGTGAGAGAGATCAAGAGAGCGAGCGAGCGAGAGAGAGAGAGCGAAACAGTAAAAGACTTTCCAGACCTGTGTTCTGTGTCTCCTTTTCACCGCTCTCCTGACTCTTGCCGTCAGCTGGAGGTTTTGGCGCCACTTCTGACTTGCCTAGGAACTGCAACTTCAGTTTGTTGTAGACCTGCGTGGCTTTTTCCATTACGGCGTTGCTAGCTTTGTACCTGCGGATCTGACATAAGCATGGAAACCGTTAAAAGCTGAAAAAGATCATTAGGGATTGTCATCGGTTCTTTAAAATTTACCATTTTTTACCAAATGTATATATGTGTAAAGCTGTCCAAGATTAAAATGCTAGGAATTAGGCTGGGTGGGCCACTTTTTGCTCTGAATATATAACCCGCCATAGATTCAAAAAATTATATGCCATAAATCCAAAACGCAATTAACCAAATTTTCCCCCCAGAACTGAATGCTGGGGATGAGCATTTTATGTGTTTATTTGAGAGATTTCTGCTTTCTGATCTAACTTGTATAATTTTATAGTGTTTTTTTTTTAAAAATTTTGTGTGTGTGTGTTAACCTGATACAATAAACCTATTATCTTTGGAGAAGATTCAAATCCATTGTTCAGCTAAAATCGAAGGTTCTCAATTAAATTATTTTGAGAAAATGTGATAGTTCTATGTGCTTGACCAAATACCCTTTGCTAAATGTAGTGGCCTTTTTAAATATGAAAGTAGCCTACTTTTCAATAAAACATTTTGTGATGTTTATTCCATAATGATAATGAATCACCCCCACAATATGCAGACATTGGCCAGAACAATTTTCATTTGTATCGTAAATTAAAATCTATCCTGCCATTTATCTTTCTAGCATAAACCCTGACATATAGTATTCTGGGAACGAACACACGCAGTCTTGAAACCAGACCAACCTTCTTGAGTGTGGCAATCACATCAGGGTTTTTGTGCAGGATGTGACTGGTGACCTGCACCAAGCTCAACTCCTCCAAGGCCTGTAGACAGCGCTCGATATCCTGGGAGGGGGGGTAGAGAAAATATGATCTTTAGAGGCTCATCGAAGCAGACAAGCAGACCCGGTTCGCATCCGTTATGTCATTACAGTGACGTAGATGTCAGGTAGGTGACTGCCGCGAGTCTTAATATAGCCATGTGACCGAAACCGCAACGTCAAACCGCTGCTTGATGGAGCTTGAGGTCATTGAACAAGGCACTCACCGGGCTGTCCACCTTCAGTGCAAATTTAATGTCAGTGTGCAGCTTCTGCAGCCTCTCTTCTGGGGTCGGCTCTGTGGACAGACAAACAGACACAGAGTCACTGCAAGCGGGAAATTGATGCCATTCAAGCTATTTTCGATGTCCGTTGGTTCGATGGTTATTTAATGTGCCAGGGCCCACAATGTTTACCAGTCATTTGTGAAAGTATGTATGTGTGCATCAGACTGACTTGAGCTTGTGAGGAAAGTCACACGTGTTATATCTATGACGAATTGGATGGTTGAAACTGCAGTGCTATGATTTCCTGGGAGTTTACCCTTCTTCTTTTCCACCCTCTTCTCGGCGTGGTGCTCCGACACCCGTTTGGTCTTCATAGACTTCGAGGATCTGGGAAGGACAGGAAAATTGAATGAATTTACTCCTACACGCTGGCTCTCAGCTCAATACATTTAGCTCATAATTACGCCTTTCCGTTTAGAACTGGACTTCGGACTCTCTCCGTTTACCTCCCACGGGACTTCTCCTCCAAACGCTGGTTTCCCTTTTCCTTTCGCGCTTTCTCCTTTTTCTCCTTCTTGTCTTTCTCCTTTCGTAACTTCCCTTTCTTCTGACTCTCGGGGCGCTTCGCAGCCTTCTTCACCTGCCAGAGAGGGGCGCAGACAGGCGGGACATTACCCCCAACGCGAGGACGGCGCGCCGCAGCAGGCCGCAGAGACTTACCTGAGCGGGTGGTGGAGAGTCCGAGTCCGAGTCCGAGTCCGAGGGGGCAGGGATGGGGGCCGGCGGGGGCTTCTTGGTCTTCTTGATGGGCTGGTCGTCCGAGCTGCTGCCGCCTTTCTCCTTCTCTTTCCTCCTCCTCTCATCCTCCTCCCTCTCCCTCTCCCGCAGCCTCCGCAGCTCCTCCGCCTCCTCCCTCTTCCTGCGCTCCTCCAGCTCGCGCCGCCGCTCCTCGTCTCGACGCTTCCACTCACTGATGCGGTCCGGCTCGCTGTCGCTGCGGGCGGAGACAGAGTGGTCTCGCCGCGGTGTCGCAACTAACCTCTGACGAGTGGGCGTCAGGCGAGGAGGCGGACTCACCTGTCACTGTCGGAGGAGGTGGGTGCTCTGGCAGGCGCGGGTTTGGCTTTGCGTCCGCGGGGCTTCAGGGGGGGCTTCTCTGCCAAATCTGCCAAACCATGCGCAATACCAATGGACAGTGTGTGACACAGAATGCGTTGTTATACTCGATGATTATTATTATTATTACAGCGGTTATTTTCAAGTCTGCTTTTGTCAGAAATGCTTCTTTGATCCCATCTGGGTAGCAACGATTTGTGTTCATCAGTAACTACAGCTGCCTACAGTAAAAACACATGGAACTGAGGCAAAACCCAGGTTCCCGGTGATTAACGTAAAAGTGACAATATCATGTTCTTAACGCACACCTTTCTTGCGAGCCTGGGGGCCCTTCTTCAGCGGGGGATTTGAGTCGGAATCAGACTTGGACCCAGACTGGGACTCAGACCCGGAGAGTGCCGGGCGTGGCTTGTCATCCGGCTCACTCCTCCCTCCCTCCTCTGACCGGGATGCCGAGTCTGAGTCTGAGGTGGCCTTCTGGAGAAGGGGTGGGACAACAATTAAGACAGTGGCCCGCAAATAATAATAAAGTCAACCTGAGGTGAAGCATATCTAATACTGAGAAATATTTATTATTCCTTTACCTTCCTCCTGCCTCTCCCCATTCCTCTTCTCCCACCTTTGGATCCAGACTTCTTCTCTGGAGTGAAGTCCTAAGCAACAAAGAGTAAGGACAGGAAGATCTTCTAAAAAGGAGAAACTATGGGCTTAGACTTGCCTCTGCAGTTGTTGCTTGACCCTGATGTAGGGCGAGGTCTATAGGTTCACTTGATTCAGCATACCCACACCGTGGGCCAAGCAATTTATGCTGTGGAACAGCAGAAGATGAGGAGTTGTTGGGAGACTAAAGTGACATTCTGCAGTACCTGGTCGCTGTCCTTCTCAAAGTCAGAGTCAGAGCTGGGGGAGGGTTCGGGCTCGGAGATGGAGCCACTTTCCTCCTCCTCTTCCTCTTTCGCACCTTCCACATCACTGGAGGAGCCACGCGCCCGCTTCAAGGGAGGCCGCTACAGGGCGGACATGCGGTTAGCAGAGAGAAGGAGCAACGTAGGGCAGGTAGCACCGCCACAAATATTCCCTTTAGCATCTGAATTCAGATACCGTAAACGGATATTTCTTTAACCAAACCACGCAAAACCTTGTTGATAACGCAAAACCGGCAGTAGTCAGTGAGCAGAAACCAGGACGGTGACGACAGCGCGAGACGGCGTCGCGGTCACCTTAGCGGCAGGGCCTTTCCTTTTCACCCCTCCTCGACCTTGATCCTCGCTGCCAGAGTCGAAATCAACCTCACTTCCCGAGTCCGCTTTGCTGGGCACCACTGCTGCCCCTTCCGCATCACTTCCCGATTCATTGCCCTCCACCTCGCTGTCAGAAGAGCTGGCTGGCTGAGTGGACAACAAAAGAACAGTCATCTGAATTAACGTTTATACAGTGGAGGATCAGAGCAAGGCAAGAAATCTCTTGAACTGCCACCATGGGCCCTGTTGCATTGAAAGAAGGAAAATGGATTCTACCACAAAATAGCATCTCAAAAATAAAGAATAAAGAGACAGAAGTCTCCAAAGTACAGTTCACCACTGACAGTTATTAACCGCCAAGAGCCAGGCGGCAGGAGGGCGGTTTATCTGTGTGATGGAATCCGACAGCACAGGGAATGGTTAGGCAGGCCGAGGTGTGTGTGTGTTACAAGAGCGGGCTTGACAAATGTAAAAGAGATGTGCCGTTAAGAGGGAGTCTGCCGTAGGCAGCGAGGGCCGGCTTACTGCTGGAATGGTATAGGACGCGTGTGGGTTGTTTTGGATCTCCCATAATCCCTCATTGAAACCCTTCCTCTTGTTGGGCTTCCCATAGCGCTCGCGGTACTTCTCGTAGGCGAACAGGTCCTTTGGCGCAAGAAAGGCACTGAAAGGGAGAGATTAAAAACAGCGGTGAAACTATATTCACAGCACGTTGTTCGTTATCATGTCACCGGCATGGATGACCCTATCCCTTCAGCATACCTCAAATCAAGATTCCAGTATCAAAGTGTCAGCTTTTTTTTTTCACGTTTTGACAAAAGCATCATGCAGTTTCCTATCAAGAAGTAGTTGGCATAATGCATAAAATTAAGTATATGCACAGATATGCACAAAATTTGGGAATAACAATCTATAAAGAATATATCCATTTTGAAGCTTCACGTTCAGCAGCAAGACAAGTTGATAATTTTAAAAAGTTTTTCCAAGGTGGGTAATTTCTATGATTATAATATGGGAACAACACTCCATCATTAATGGTACGTAGTTAAACACAAAGCTACATTTGTGACAAAGATTTTCTGCATTATAATTTAGATTTTATTTTAGGGAACTGATCATTTCAAGAAACAAGCAATTAAATTATTATTGGTTAATAATGGTTAAATTTTGAGAAATATTTCATATAAAATATAAGTATGTCAAAAAATATAATGTGTATGTAAAATATAATGTGTATAGTGCGTACATAAAATATAATGATTATAACGTGTCATAAATTAAGTTAGAAATGCAAATCCTCATTCAACAGATATTAATTACAAAAAACAGCTAGCGCAAAAAAATGCAATAAGACAATACGAAAGTATTCAGTGATGAGACATTTGTTATAACTGACATATCTGGAATATCAAATGTATCAGCAATATACAAATAGTTATTCCTGAAGTAGATAATTGTTTATATACTTCAACATAAACACAACCTTGTTTTATGTTTTGACGCCACCTAGTGATAGAAGGGCATATCTACCTTAGCCATCATCTCACAAACCAACCAAATTTGAAAGGAAGAGTAGCAGGTATCTAAGAAAATGTAAACTTTGTTTAAAGAGGCCTTTTCAACTAATACTTTTGTGTGACTATTATACAGTGGAACCCAACTTAACACATCACAGTTAACAATATTAGTGTATTCTTACTTAAAATTAATTCCACAACAAATTGCTAACATTAAGAAACCTAGACAGAAACCTAGACGGCAACACAAACAAAAAAGCCAAAAAAATTAACACATATTTCTGATAAAATGAGAGAACAATCAATTACTGTTATTGTAAATTAATCTGCTGAATGTGAGTTCTGCTGCACTAAAAACAAACCTCTGAAATGTCAAAGATTTCCCGAATTTCACAAATCAGATATCCATGATTATCTTGACTCTGTTATACTAAAACTTGTTAAATTATGACACTTCTATCTAATTGTTTTTTTATTTAATTACAGAGTAAATTAAATAATCAATCATTATATCAATTATATTTCAATCAGGTAGCAACATGAGGTGTCAATCAGTATAAAAACCAAAGAGTACAAGGGTCAGTCAAATCCTCACCAAGATTCCTGCATCCGTGACTCAAACCAATTTAAACCAATGCTAGGTGATTTGCCATTTTCAGGCAGTTGGATAAGTACTCACGTTTCATGGGTCCCGAAGAAGAAGATGGGGATTTTATTGGGTGGTGGCTTGACTGCCCCCTCGGCCACATCCTCTATCTGAGAAAGGGAGTGAGAGTCAGGGAACATATACCCCCCCATGGCCATTTAAACTGTTCTGTTGAACAACACACCTTTAAGAGCAGCTGTCCAGGGCATGATTTGGGTAACAGGTTTATGTGACTACAGGAAACACCACTTACTTCATGTCACAGTATAATCGTAAAGTTATTTATAATTTGATGTATAAATACATCTAAATAAATGTCTAAAACTGTACGTTATGTCAATAGTAATAATAATTCGATTAAATTGTATCTCATGAACATACAAGGGAATGCCATTACACAATTACAGAAAGACGGAAGACATATTTAATGAATTCGGTCCTCTCAAAAAGTTGAAATTGTAGTCAATTCAGGACTACAAACAGACTACAATCATGTTTATCCACCCTGCAAAATTGGCAACGAAGGAATGGTGTACTCAATGACTTAAAGACAAAGATGGAACGCGCAACGGTGTGCTTTAATGTCAATAACGAAACTTGACTATACTTATTGATTTCGTGCGAACGGTAACTATCTAACAACAAACCAACTATTTGGAATATTCGAAGAATACACAACTGCACCACACGAAGCAATTCAGTACCCTACTGTTAAACCATACTGTTCTCTGCCAGTGTCAACCCCCAGGTTCCACGCCGCTCCCCCTTGCGCCTCAACCGCCTCCAATCTCTAGGACCCCGCGGTGCGATGCAGGCTTACCCGGGCAGGCCAGTGGGGGTACCCCTTCATTTTGGCAAAAACTAAGTCACCGGGGCTGAAATTGTGAGGCATCTTGCTGTCCTTCTGACCCTCCGTTCACTATTTTCAACTTTGACGTCCTGTATGTGTCTAGTTATCGATCCGTCTTCAGGCCGACACGAGACCTGTTTCTTACCCCACTACAGCGGGAGACGGCGGCTGAGTTAGACTGCAGCTTCCTGCAACTCTCGGGGTTACAGAACGGAAGTTCCTCCCATCTTTAAGCTACCGATTGGCAAATTCCCCAGTCGTTCACTTTCTTCCACCAATAAGATCGTGTTATGTGTAAACGGTAAAGTAAATATAACCTATAATGTTAATTAACGTTATTCAAGATTATTTTATTTTCACGATAATCAAATTGAAAATCGCAACTTACTTTTACACGAAAAGAAGAAATATTTGAATCATTAATTATCTTAAATCTGACTAATGTTGCATTGTCAGATTGATTTTTAAGTATAGCGACATTCCTTCCAGCCTTGTATTAATGGATATACTGCTAGCTACCCTGGTTGTCCAGTTAGCGAATGAAAATGACGCATTTTAACTACTTTACTATCCTTTTAATTGACTTCGGCATATTTCAACCGCATGAAATGTCAAAAAATGTTAGCAGAGTAATTGCATAGTTCCCGACGTATCTCTCTTTAATATTGTAATTAGTCGAAAACTGGTTAGGTTTTATTTATTTTTAAATGATTGAAATGATTGCTATGTGGTTTCTGTGACTAAATTGAATTTTATTTTTTAAAACATGGTATGCTTGACAAAAGTTACCACTATTCGTTAAACACAGTTCAGTGTAAAAAAACATAGCTGTGAATAAAAGCTTGTATTTTGTATACTCGCTTTCCGTGACCATCGTCACTAACGTTACTACCATTTACTACCATTAATTAAAGATATGGAAAAAAGATAAGTGCAAATGTGACTTTTATACCAAACATCGATTTTGCCGTATCGATATCAGTAAAAAATCTTTTTTTTTTTTTGTTACCAAAGAAAATACCATGCATTTGATCTTGTCATTGGGATATTCGCTTCAGTAAAATATGCGATGATATAAGAAGATATCTTAGCTACTTTAGGCTACTTTCACTACTTTAAAGACTGGAATATGCTATGATTGGAATATGTTTTTGTGTTTGTTGTTTGGGGTCATGTGACACATTTTCATTGCATTTGTTTCGTAGCTATTTATTCATTTCCAAACGTAAATTTACCGAATATGGTTGGTCACTTCGAAACCACTCCCCTTTAAAAAACGAAAACATATCGATTTCAAACAAGGACCCAGGGAAAAATAAAAAAAATTACTTAAGACGCTAATTAAACTATATTCACGTGTCAGTAAGCAACAAACTACCCAGAGCTTCTGGAGAGTATTGAGACGCTCAGCTAAACATGTCCACCTCATTTTATTTTCTCTGGACCCACATTTTAACCTATCCCATGTTTACATGCTGCACAATTCATCTTGAGGGTTTAATCCATATGGAGTCATAAACTAAGAAACATTTTTACATAAAAATGTTTTGTTCAAATTGTTTCCATGAATTCAACAAACCGTGTTCTAATTAATACTAATGCAATGTATTAAAAAACAGAGGGTATGGCATTACTTTCTTACTATGCTGCCAAAAGTCAAGACATTACTATTTGTTAGTCAAGGATCAATACTTCTTTGCAAAGTCAGAATGTGCAAGTATATTCATGCATTTAACTGAAACCACCAACTTCGAAAGTGTGATTCTTGAGGGTTTGAATCAACGCTGCTCTCCGACTTCCAAGTTGGAGGGTCCCACACCACAATCCATTTACACACAGGGCATTTCAAACCACCGGTTAACAATCATCAGAAAGTGGAAAATATTTTACCATTACGTTTATACTGACTTATTTCAGTCCCAGCGAACTTAATTGATTTCGTATTTACTTTTTTTTCTTCAGAATTTGGGTATATTTGAACCCTTTTATAGTCAATAACTATTTTCAGTTCTAACTATCAACATTCAAAAATGTTTAGAATAATCTATTCCTTGTTGTTTTATGATAATTCTGGGTTAGTCATATTATTTAACAACACTGCAACTATTATACAGTTTTAAAGCAAATCCGCACGGTATACTGTACAGTGGACGCTAAGTGCCAGCGTTGGAAAGACGGCAGGAGTCAAACAATATTCCAATTCCACGCCCTCACACGCCTTTCGTTCATTTAAACTGGGACCTGTAGTTCGAAATTCACAAAATAAACGAAGCATAGGAACCGGTGGAAACCTTATAAGGACTACAACCCCCACAGTACAGACAGCTACTTTGACTAACGGGCAGGGCTGGCGTATCCCGATCTGGAGTAAGCAGTTCTGAGGTACCTAAATTATTAAGATATAGGTCTACATTTTTACATTGCTAGTGGCACAACTTCTACAAATCGCGTCGACAAAATCTAACACAGAGGTAATGCTATTTTCTCATCTGAAAATGTGTGTTTATATATTTTTAACTATTCAACCATACAGAACCAGTTCGAGATGCTCTTCCTATCTAACGTTAGTTCGCCATATAAAACTGGACAGCTCAAGCTTCCGATTAGTTAGAAAACCTCTATATAACAACACACTTTTTGTTGTGTAAATAAAGACATGCGAGTTTATATAAAAGACATTTATCCATCAAACACTACTAATCATCATGTAGTACGAGCTTTCGCTCCAGGTAGGTCCAGTAATCGAAAACGGTTCTAATTATGGCTGAATATATTTTTAAAATCTATTATAATTGCGTTTCTTGATATGCTTTTCCCCCAGTTAGTTTAAATGTTCAATTTTGATAACAAGGTCATCTTTGCAGCCGTTTGCTATTAAAAAAAAATAAAAAAAATCTTTGAAAAATGAATAACTTGTTGAATGGTAAAACCAGTAAAGCCAGTTCATTTAAGTTCGTGATATCAAAAAATGTGCGCAAATATTAGAGGTTTTTCTTCTTGAAATTACTATTGTTGATATTAGTATGACGTGTTGCTCGAGCTCACAAGCACATTTAAATTAAAACTTATAGGAAAAAAATTGTGAAAAATGGGGCGGCTTGTGTAGTGGATAAGGCAACACTTTTCACAATAGAAGGGTATTGGTTGCTGTTTTGCCCCTAAGAAAGGTATTTAACAATTATTTCAGTACACGATATAAAGAAATGCTATCATAACTCATTTTAAAAATTTTTTTATAAGACATGTTAGCTCCAGATTGACCCAGAGATCTATGTTTATTAAGATACATTTAGTTTGTTGAGGTAGTTCAATAGGATACCTAAGCCATTTTCCAATTCATGTATTTGTGTAAAGTTAGAGGGAGAAAAACGAAGAAAAAAGTTTCAAAGACATTTATTTACTTCCATGTGCTATTAAAAAAACTGCATTATTTAATACGAAATCAAAAATAAATTTTTATTGAGGACTTAATTGTGAAATAGGAACTCCCCTTGTTCGGTTCTGTGATGATTTGTTCGGTACATAAAACATCTCATTTAATAGGACGGCACTCTTGACATCTTTCTCTGTTCGTATATATATATATCTATACAGAAACTGAAAGATTTGACGCGACAGATACACTTCAAAATGGCAGGTGAGTCTGAGGTGATGTCACTGATTTTAAAAACTTATCTGACTACCATAGAATATCTGAAATATACCTTTCTCTTCACCCCTTTGGGTCTCTGTGTCTTTTCTCAGAGCGGGTTAACAACTTCCCCCCGCTGCCTAGCATCCTACCCATAAAGCCCTGCTTCTATCATAACATCGAGGAGGAGATTCCACCCCAGCACCACCAGCTTGTTCGCCGGGTCTATAACCTGTGGATCTGTGAGTAACACAGTGAGAGAGGATTGGCTAGTTCTCTGGGAACTTCAATAATAAATGTCTATGCGACTTTCTGTCTTATGGCATCTCTTTGTCCTTTCTCCCGTAGTCTACTCAGCCACACTATGTGTGAATGTGGTGTCATGTATAGCCTGGTGGGCAGGCGGGGGTAGTGGGGTTAATTTTGGCCTGTCACTGCTCTGGCTAGTGCTCTTCAGCCCTTGCAGTTACACCTGCTGGTTCCGGCCTCTGTATAAGGCTTTCCGGTAAGTGCCATTTAAAAGTAAACACCTACACACACACACACATGCACACATGCCAACCTATACTTGCTCACGTATTTAAATCCGACCTGACGCTTTGTCCCTACAGGGCGGACAGCTCCTTCAACTTCATGGCCTTTTTCTTCATCTTCTTCCTTCAGTGCGTTATCGTCATCATCCAGGCAGTGGGAATCTCTGGCTGGGGTGCCTGGTGGGTGTGCAGGGGAGTGTGGGAACAGACTGCAGTTCATCAGATGCTAAAACCACTGTGAAACTTTACTGTTAGCATGTGTGTGCTTTCTGTAAGCTATGACTATGGACAAAAAAGGGCCCAGAGAACTAACCCTAACCTCACCTTCGGTCCTCTTTGCTCGTCCCTTATAACTACTTGTGCCACGGGCCCCAGTGGCTGGATTGCTGCGGTGCTATTCTTCAGCTATAACGTGGGCTCAGCTGTGGTGATGCTAATCTCGGCCCTGCTTTTCACTCTGGTGGCAGTGCTGATGGGGCTGGTTCTCGTCAGGGTGAGTCTCATACGCCTCATGTAGCTGACGAAAGCAAGTGCACAGACACCTCCCACACAGTGTTGTGTTAAACGACCTGCCTGTCCTCCACAGGTTCACCGCCTGTACCGCGGGGGTGGGGGCAGTCTGCAGCGTGCACAAGAGGAGTGGAGTAGTGGAGCCTGGAAGAGTGCCCCTGTTAGGGATGCTGGCTTCAACACCATCTCTAGTGGCCCCAGTCTGCCACAGTACCCGGCAGCTGTACCCAGTTACCCAGACAATGGCCCTTGGTAAATGCCCTGACTAGAGGGTGACTTAGCACGCTCCAGTTGCTTTGCAGCTCGGAAAACTCCAACGGGCTCCAAGCCTTTAATAACCTGTCGATATTTGAAATAATGCTAACTGATAAGAATGGTTGAAGTAGAATACATTCTCAGTACGATTAATGCAACCACCTCTGCATGAGATTTCAATTTACCACAAGATCGAAAAGCATCAAACCATTCCGTGTCTTGTTCAAGTCTTACTTTATAAAATGACACCCTATGGAACATACAAAAGGACACATTCCAAAACATAATATTCCGGATTTTGGCATTCCCATTCTGTTTGTTTTTCCAATTGCCTTCTTTGGATATTAGACGAGTATGAGGAATCTGTAAGTGTGTATATAT
>JAOYSI010072931.1:0-20712 GCA_025775065.1 Hiodon alosoides | reverse complement strand
GAGAGAGAGAGAGAGAGAGAGAGAGAGAGAGAGAGAGAGAGAGAGAGAGGTTTTAATTGTCCGTAAAGACTGATTTAATTAATGACTGTAATAATAATCAAATCTACAGGTAAAACTACTGCGTTGTGTGCATGAAAACTGTCTTCTTTTTTTTGGTAGACCAAACCTCATTTTTTATTACTGTCATGGGAGGGTTTTAATTTTTTCGTAATAAAATTACACCGAGCTGAGTTGTCTCCTCACTAACAAATCGCAACAATAATGTAATTATAAGATCAGAACATTAGTAGCCTCGAAAGTACCTAAGACCTTTCGCAGGACAAGACTCATTACTGTTGGTGTAGAATTAAACTTCTAAATCGCTATCGGGAGACACGGCGGCTCACAGCCAAAGGGTCCTGTGGTTGAATCCGGATCAGATTGGTGTGGGATCAGTTAACAAATTCTCTTTGAATTGGCGTGGATTTTTCATATAGTTAAATCAAAAAAGGTTTATTGGCATGCCATCTCTACATGCGTTGCCAAAGCATTCTTAAATGTAGGGCAAAAAACAACTTTCCGTACTGTAAATAATGTGTTCTATGTGCCGGTTATGTTTAATGTTCATGGCAAATGTGTTTTTTAGTTAATTACCATATTATGAGTATGTGTAGTTAAGGTCCAGTGCCCTCCCCGCAGACGGGTTTATCTGTGCAGGTGAGGGTTGTCTGTGTTTTCTGTATGTTCGACAGTTCTTCCGCTGCCAGTTCTTAAACTCAGTAGAGAAGTAGCTCTCTTGTAAAAACGCTATAATACATTAGTAAACACGGTCTCTGGTGGTGGATTATGTGGGGCAGCACAGCAGGAAGTGTAGCTTGTCCTCCACTGGCATTGCCTGCTCAGAATTTCAGGCCTGTCTGTGGCATAACTACATAGTCTTAATGATATGTAGGTGGATTGGTGGCTGTGTTTCTGACTCTTCAAAAGAGTTTGTCTAACTAAGGGAAACCTTTTATGTACTCAAAGAGTATTAAAAAAAAAAAAAAAGTACTATCAACGTCAGTAATGTTTGTGCTTTGTGCATGCATGAAATTTTACACAATGCTATAGTATTGGCATCCAGATATGGTTTAAATGAATGGAGTGGACAATCCACTAGGAACCCTGGTGAAGATATTTGTTCCTTTAATCGGGTACAGTGGTATTAGTTGTGTGGCAGAAGGTTAGAATATTCTCCTTTATCTCACGTGTGCATATATATCGTTACCCATGATTTTATTTCTGTAACATAGTATAATGAAAGAGACAATCATTTTTCTTCATTCTATGGAGAGTAATTTAACACAGAGGTCACTAAAATGCACCAGTCATTTATTTTGTCTTTATTTTCCAAGTATGTACACTGAAGTATAACCAGGGTCCTACACACACACACATCCACATTTTGTGTACGTGCGCTCATATTTACATATGAAGGCATACTCAGATTGAAGGAAGTAAAATTTACTTTGAAGAAATAACTATTTACAATGCCAAACACGAATACTTCCTGGTTGGAAGCAACATTTAGGAATCACAAAGCAGATATAAGGAACAAACAGGCACTCTGTGATAAACATTTACAATATCTTTAAAAAAATCTTAGGGAAGTTAACTTTTGGGTTGTCATCAGCAGTAAGTCAAATACTGCCAAGTAATAAAATTTCTATAAGCAGAAAAAAAAAAAAAAAAAAAAAAAAAAAATGTAAGGTGTAGAAATGAATTCACTTGATATGTTATATTTGAAAAGAACTGCAGATTAGTTTACTTTTTTCATAAATAAATACAAAAATAGCATTTGGAGAACATTGAAACTTTCTTACATAGGGTGACAATATAAACATGTACACTCAGTAATTCAGCACTATGGATAGAGGTTTGAATCATACCTACATACAGTTCTCTCTCCTAAATGCTATGTATATGTTCAACCTGTGACTCATGCAGAATTACATACATATAACATTTTGTGCAACTGTTCAGTACTTTTGAACAGGGAGAGCAAACAGACAAAGAATATCATTTGAAGGCTCAATCCTGTACAATGTAGTAAAATAGTTATTTAATAAAAGAAATACACTCTATACAACTATTTAACGTCTTAATAGATTAGTGCCCTCTTTGGTTTTTTTATATTCCAGCAAAAAGTAGATCAATTTATTCTGAAAGTACAAATCTTAAAATGAAAAATTGATTAGTGGGCACCTGCATTTAAAAACAATACGTTCAAAAGGATTACTGAAGACCTCTGAAAATACATTAAGGTATTTGTAAACATGAATTTTTCGAAACTTTCAAAATCCGAATAGCTGAAGATGTCCGCGTCAGAGAAAGCTACCGCACATATTTTTATATACTTCTTGTTTAGTTTTGGAAAAAACTGCAGCACCCACTTATGAAAATTACAAAAGCTTCGATTACCAATAACGCTCTAAAATATTGCTTGTTTTCATAATGACTGAACAACGTGTATTGTTTGGGGGGGGGGGAGCTTTGTGATTCATTAGTGTTTTTTCCCGCCGTTATTTTGCTTATTTACTGATGGTGGCGTTTATTAACCAGACTTCTTCCACTATGCATTTTCAGCCAGTTTCATGGATTCCCTTCAGCCGGCAAATGCGTTTAAGTATATCTCGATAGGGTACCTTACACAGGCATATCCTTACACCGCCAAGGATGCGCAATTAAAGCATTATTCTGGACAGAATCATCCCCAAAAAATAAAAAATAAAAAACCAGCAGTGGAGACAGAAACTGGGGCACACTTAAGAAGGCAGCTCCCATTCACTCGTCCTAACAGAAGGCATCCAGTGAACAGCGTATTTTTTTATTTTATTTTGAAAAGCCCTGAAAAGGCACTATCAAGCACAAGTCACTGTCAGAAAACTGAGGAAAATGTGTTTTGCCAAATGATGACGTTTTCGAGCTTTAGATGGATGATGCAGGGGTCTGTGGACGGAGGCGGGCATAAGCTGTGCGGGGGTCTGAGCGCTCAAAGAAGAAAAAAACAAACCAACCATACACCCAGTACACGCATGGAGATTAAAGCGAAGCAAATCTTTATAAAATATTTTTTATAAATAGTTTGTTTTAAACACATGGTCTACACACACCATAATACAGTACCTGTACAGGATACAAAATTACAATATAGTATCATTTCATTACAAATTCCTTCTGTGATACCATATCAAAAATATGCAGCTTTATAAAACAGATTCATTGTACAACGTTGCTAATACATTTTTACAATGCTACATATTTAAAGTTAAAATATACAAAAGAGAATATGCTGCATCATTTCTTAGTTATTATGTAAGTTTGTCTTATGTCCGACAAGTTGCAATTTCTCCTGGTAAAGCACAATGTCATTCCCTTAGCACTGGGCAGCTGGTAAATGAATGTACCACAAAACAGAAACAATGTTGGACTTTCCTGCTGTGACCCTTCCCAACCTCTTGTTCCTCAGGAGTGCAGCCTCAATTAGAAAAACGCATTTCTGGCCTCTTCAGTCTCAACCAGAAAAATTACCCTTCCGCTGCACTGAACACTTAATCTGCCACCTCTTTGAGGTGGGTTCCTCCAACTCCCCTCCCTTTTTTCAATCGATCTTCTCAACTTTCCCGATGATCTTCTCTTCAAAGATGGGCAAGATTGCCTCATCTTCACGTACCTCTTCAAACACAACACCGCAATCAAACTCATTGCTTACCTTTTTAAAGTAGTACCTAGAAATCAATAAATAAAATAAGTAAATATCAGCTATTAATTAAGTCTGCTAACAATTAATATCATTTAAAATTAATTCAGAACTATGGAATCCTCCCCCCAAATACTGCTCCTTCATAATCTTTACTTACCTTTATATTGGGCAAATGGTTTATAGCATGTTTTGTGCACAGATACTGAATTCAAAAAATCTGTTGCCGAGTGTGCTATATTAAAATACAGTTTTGACTGAATGAGACCTAATTAAGGAAAGTCTGAACCTACCTGTAACACCCTTTCTTTGTCAGCAGCTCTTTGAATTGACCAAGAGTGACTATCCTGCCTTTTATGGAGGTTCTGTATGGGATAGGTTCTCCACAGAAATAATAAGCCACCGTGATGTTTTCACAGGGCTGCTTCTTGGTTGTTTTGTGTCTGGAAAAGAAAAGGGTAAATGCAACCAATAAATGCATCAAATGTCTATTAAACCACTTACACTATCAAATCAAATTTCTTCTCTTTTCATATATCAAATCTCCAAGATCCATGCTCTAACCCGCAAATCTGAATCTACAAAGTTGGATCAGTCTGATTCATGAGAAGTTACCCCAGATCAGACAAATCAGGACTCTGCTGTCAATGTGAAAGAAGTTATACTCAAAATTCACAATCTATGACCTTATTCTCTAGAGCCAATTGCTGGATAAGGACAAGGCCTTTGAAACCTCTTCAAAGTGCTGCCGATGACACTTCTTCAAAACTGCTGATCATTTTTTAATAAGCTTCCATCGTCCGCTTTAGATTTGAGGCGGACTGCGGAAACAGATTTTATCAGTGCAGGGATGGCAGGGTGCCGCTTTGGTCCGGCGCTGTCCTGACAGCAGGTAGCGTGTTCCCTGGCATTCCAGTCCTCCGCCACAGCGTGGTAGGGGGCCACATCAGAGCAGGGTGCAGCTCAGTGGGGCCCCCAGCACATCCAAGACAGCCTTGCTTTCATCTACTCATTACAAGAGCTCCGCAGTTCTGACACATCATTAAACTGCCTATCCGAGTAAGGATGCGCCTTTGGAGTTTTCGGAGGGACCCCCCCCCAACAGTAATCAAAATCCACAATATCAAAGGCCTTAATCTCGATTGATCACAGTAAGCCTAAACAGTGCCCTTATATCCTTAATACCTGGGTGTACGTTTAAAAGAAATGCGATGAACTAAATGGGCTTAATGAGACGAAACCTAATGACGGTACAAATGAGGCTAGTTTACAGACTGCTGAACAAAGTTCTCCAACGTACTTAACTGACTTAATAAAAGTCACAAAATGTTTATTTAAAAAAGGTTGAACCCCTCAGAACTCACCAGCAGTAAATCAGAACCGATTTACCTTTAGACTCAATAGATTACTTCCAGTAGACATGAGCACAGACGTTTCAAACTTTTACATAAACATAATGCTGCCTATGTGTAAGCGGTAATGGTAATGGGGGGTTTCACAATTCCATTGCAATGCTGAAACCAGACAGGCATTGTGAAAAGGCTAAGCAGTTAGGGACAGCGTAAACGGAAACGGCTGCTGAACCTGCTCAGACACAGTTCAGGCACCGTCAGCCTCCACACAACCAACGAGAACAGGCCTAAAAGTAAAGCAACTTCTCCAAATCAACCTCCATCACTAATGCAAGGATCAGTCCTGGGAACTACAGAAGCCTTGACGGGTCCCACATGGGTTGTTCTGGCTTGCACAAACAAAAGCATATTTCCCAATAATAACGTTGCGTTTTTCCTTTCTGGTCATACGGTCAGGTGGCGGCATCAGTATCAGCCTTCTAGTTTTAAATAAAATTGTATTGCTTAAGTAGTTTACCAAAAGGAGATTCCAACCCAACATAATTAAGAGAAGCCCTTGTCAAACAGATTCCACAGGCCCGAGCAAAAGCACACTGCACTGATGCGAGTGTCATGTTTTGAAGAAGGTCATTTAAGACATGCATAAATCCCACTATCTGAGGTCTCACCTCTGTTTCATGTGCAAGGCCCCCGGCTTTTTCTTCTCCTCCTCAAGCCGCCTCCGTGCCTCTTCCAGTTGGGTGAGAGGGTTGGGGGCGGGGTTTGGGGGCATGGTGGGGTCCTGAATGAAAGGGTGTGATGGCATGACATTGTTATGAAACTGCGTACTGATCCAAGGTGGAACTGCCCCGGGGCGCTCCAATGAGATGGGCCGCAGAACTTCGTGAGTCAGAGTCTTCTTAGCCCCAGCGGTGCTCCTGAATGTGAAAGGACAACAGAGGGGATGGTTTGAAGTTCCCACATAAAAGGTACATTTCAGAGGGATGCGTACAAGCATGTTGTCCAAGGGGGGTTGCAGGGGAAAAACCCCAGAGCATGATCAACATGATCCAGGCTACGACTTGTATTACACCAAATATCAAACTCACCCATGAGGAGACCTCTTGTAGCGACATGCCTCCTTCTCTCCCTCCATCATCCACTGAATGATCTTCTGGTTTCTTTCCCGGTCTTCTACTGGCATCAGTACATCAACGTGACGGACGTCCTCGCCCTTCCCGGGCTCCACCTTCTTGGAGGCCCGCTTCGATAATGTGCTACCTTTACTGCTGCAGGGACATATTCAGGTTCAAACAGTCAACTTTACAAATCCCTGAAATTCCGGATGGGCGTATTAGTCTCCGCATTTAAAACATGTGAGGGAAGACCACCACGTTAGTAAACAAGAAGAAAATCTTGAATGACACAGACCGGTTGTTAAGGAGGAAGCCTACTGGTGCACACCTGTATCCCAAAGAATCCACAGGATTAAGGCCTGCCCCCATGCCATCGGCGTAGCGCGATCTGGTTGCATAGAGATGCGGCTCTACATTCCAGTCATGGTTGTTTGGCACTCTCTGCAAGGCCTCCGACTCGATCTGTTCTTTGGATTTCATGCCACCAGCGTGATGGATGTGATAGATGTGCTTGTGATGGTACAGGTTGCCTGCCTCTTGCTTCAGTCCCAGTTTGGCAGAGTACCTGCTGTGGCCCGCCAGACCTGGAGCCTTGCCAGAGGAGACTCCGTCTGGTGAACGGGATTTCGGTGAGTGGCGACCGGTGCCCGGCGACTGGCACCCGGGGGTCTTCATGACCCGCTGTACGTGATCGTCCAGGATGGACTCTGGATTCTCTTCATAGGCGTCCAGGGGCTGAAGGCCATTGTAGGTCGTTTCAGAGTAACAAGCGTTGTAGTATTGAGGGGCCAAGGCCAGCTTGTGAGTAATCAAGGGAGCCAAAGAGAGGTCAGCATCGTCACCTTCCTCCTCCTAGCGATGAACAAAAAGATTCATTTAAAGCTAAATTTATCTAAATAAATAACCTCGAAATGAATTCTGCATTTTGAAAAGCAATCCTTTTATTCCTCAGTTCTATTGTATTCTATTGACTCAGACTCGACATAATACACAGATTTCTGATGAAAAACAGAAGCTTAAGCGCTTCTTGCAGTTCTCCTCATCACATAAAACTTCCGATTGTCCAACGTTATCCTAAAGTCTTACCAGCAGATGTCACTATTCTACATCTCTTACGTCCCAGCTTACTGGCCATGATTACTTCCCCGGTACAGCGCAATACACATGGGGGGGGGGGGGGATCGCATAAATGACTAGACTGGCTTTAGCATGCACATATTTATTATGCTGAGGTATGTTTTTTTTGGCATTCATACTAAAATGTATGTTTTTTAACTGCTATAGTTCCAGATGAAGGTAGGAGAATGGTTATTTTTCTCCACAGATTAATACAGGAATATATTAGATCTATAACAGCTGGGGTCTTCAATACTGCATTTGAGGGATTTCCGTTTACAAGAAAAATATCCTGTCCCAAGATCCCTGAGTAGAGCTCCTTCCTCAGACGATGCAGAACGCATCAGACTACGGGTTCAGTGGATGACCGATTCACCTGTATTTCTGCATTTTAAGTAATTTCTCCAGGAAATCTTTGGCAAAAAGCAGTTGAGAATTTATGTTATCAGGGGTGCCTTAATCTGAGCTCCTGGTTGAGGAGTACAGAACAGTGAAGTCTTTCTGATGGACCTTCTGATGGCCAAACTATCATCAGAGCAGCTGCGGAGACCATTACTCTGCCCACCCTACTTCTCCATTCATGCTGACAAGAGGGAGCGGCAGAAATACAGCAGTGTAGAAATTATTTATTTAATTATATAAGGTCTTAATGTATTTATCTTTTAATGTTGACATTTATTTATTTTTGGCAGGTCTTGTTCCCCAGAGCTTGCAGCTACTCCGCACATGTCAAATAAATTCACCACCAATGGGTGTACACATGGTCATCAGTTTTGGACGTCAGCTGGTCGTGACACTCGCACACAGAAGCAAAAAACACAAAGATGCAAAGCATGTGTTCATGAGCACGTACCAACCAGACTCTGGTCAGCCTCTCCTCCAGCTTCTCCTGGGCTTCCCGATCCCTTTGGACGCACTCTAAACGGTGGATCAGCTCAGCAGCAAACTTTTCCGGGTCAACATGAATGTCCTTTGGCATCCGGTGCGTGCGCTGCAGGAACACCATTTTGAGTTTAATAAACCAAGCTGGTCGGATTATATATTATCTTATAATATATAAGATTATATATAACCCGAACCAAACTCTATTTTTTATTATTCTTCTCCACTACTTAAGGCACAACAACAGGTTTGTGGTTTCACAATACACTTTATTACGTTTATTTTAAAGATTTTCTTTGCACGATTCGTCTTCAACAGCATGCAAAGCAGTTCATTCACTTCCAAGAATTATGATGAATGCCATTCAAAGAACCCTAAATCATATGAGGTATCGTCTAAACATAGTCTCTTGTATGTCCATTTAATGTCCAGCTGCCTAGAACATACAAGTGTCATTTCAAAGATCATTAAAAAGGCAAGATCTTGCAGTCCTGTGTCCAGACCTAACCAATTCTTACGGAACCATACCACAAGATGGTGGAGGCCATACTCAATGTCCCGGCGAGATTCCAGGAGCTCCTCCAGAACTTCAACTACATCAATATTTGTTTCACGTGTGGAGACTACACCCCCACATGGCAAAGGCTAGCGGTGGGCATTGTTACTGGATACACCATCTCAGTCATTTTTCATTTTTGCAGCGATTAACCTCTTTGTCAAATCTGCAGAGAGCTAAGATGGAGAGCAATATGGGCAAACTGCATCCAGCAGATTCTAATCTGTGCGTTCATGGATGACCTGACAATTACAGCTAGGTCTGTACCAGAAGGCAGATGGATTTTGGAAGATCTGTGAAGAGTGAAGAGCCTGGGGAAGCGGTACAGAGCCAAGCTCAATGATGAGGAGAGAGTAAAGGAGATGCTCCTGAGCCCTTCCGAGACGTCGTGGTCCAGTTGAAAAAACATAGGACAAGGAAGGAGGTCACTTGAAAACCACAGGAAGTCCCCGTTCAGCCCTTCCCCATTGAAAGGAGCATCATGAAAGAAGGGAGATGGAATAACAATAGCAGTGCAACCCAACACTTAAAAAGGCGCGAACAGGCTAGCACCTGTCATGGGAGTCCTAATTTTTTATATATATATATATATACACACACACACACACACACACACACACACACACACACACACTTTTAAAAGCTGCCTAATTGAATAGAAGCTTTTGTTATTTAATACCATTTTATATATTTAATAATAATTGAAAACGATGAGTTTCTGTTAAATGGTTTTATATTTGGTTTGTTTTCTTTATTTACATTTTATCACTTAACATCTCATAAAAAAATGTTTTGTCTAACAAGACAAACTGTTTTTCAGTATGTTTATTTATTCAGTTTATGTTTAAGTGCCATACTCATCTTAAGTAATAACCATAATGTGATCATTTAATTGGCAGTAAACTTAAGCTTAATTTAATATGAGAAAGAGCAAACCCAAGAATAACTGCATTGCTTTAAGCCTCCAACAGTTGAGGAGGTACATACAGCATTGCTGGATGACCGAAGAGAGGACCACAGCTCAGTTTAGACACCTCAGTCCCTGCAACAGTTATTCACAACCAGATCATCAGAGACCCAGAGTTACTGGAATCTGATTTTAAAGGGGAGCAGCCTTTTTCTTATACTGTAGCTCCGTGTTGGTTATGTGCCGTGTGCCAAAATCCTGCTCTCAAAAAATGTGTCACTGTAATTGCACTGGCCTTTAACGATACAACTGTATTAACTCATCAGGGACTGGAATCAAGTTTGCACGAGCATCAGGAAACCTGTTGTGTCGTCTCATTTCCCCCTCCCCTGATACCACAGTGTCTGAGATGAACAGGAGTAGCCACGTGGCCTGGATTGACTTACAGGAATATGAGGTAGCGGCACTCGTCCGTTAGCTTTAGCGCTTTCCTGCATCTCCCGGCGGTGCTGTTTGCGATACCTATATGGTGGAATCCCATCTCTAAAAAAAAAAAAAACACAAATGAGACATGCCATTTTCTTACACTCAAATATTTTTTAAGTGTCATTTTATTCACGTTTAACAATGCCGGTAATATTTTTTGCATACGTGTTCCCTGTGTGCGTAAGCATTGCACATAATGCATAACGAGCACTTGAAGGAATGCTGTATCCTAAGACAATTAATTATTTTACACCTCAAATAATAAAACTTAATATCAAGAGTCACTGCGCTAATGATCTAATGTTGACAATCTATGTCAGACAAGACTCTACATGTGGCACAGTGATGTTGCGTGGGTAAACAGAAACTAATTCAAAGGTTACGGCTACACAGGCTAAATTCAGTTACAAGCCGAGTCCCTTAAGAAGGCCAGTTACTATGGCTTATCCCTCCATCCTGTAGCCGCTTCGTTCTAACTCTGAAAAGGAATTAGTTGGATTCAAGCTGTTGAATTCCCTTGGCCAATGACTGCTCTTTGTTGGGAACTCTGAGACAAAATAAGATAATGGCCTCTAATCTATCCTGCTTCAAAAACTTTTTTGTCCCTCCGTGCGGCTTTTGATCGTTCCTTAACTCAGTTCCCCAGTGTCATCTCTGAGTTTAACACACTTATATTTTTTTATTCCAATAACTCATCTCTGCTCCTCTCCTTTCAAAGCAAATGCTATTTCTTTAAGAAATAGAAACGATCAATTGCAGAATATGTCCAAATTGACCATGGCAACTGAAAAAATAAAAACAAAATAAAAATGATTGGGTTAGACTGTTGAAATCCTATGGCACTTCATTCCCACCCCTACCAAATCTGGATTGGCCAGTTGTGATAACGGTCCATAACAGCCTTCCAGCTGCCTGTCATTAACACAGTTCAGGCTGCGCAGCCTCCCTGTACGGGAGGTTCCGCCCCGAATCGGAGACGGAAGCGAGAACCGGCGGATTCCAGGGAACCGGACATGAGTCGCTGTTTAGCAAGGAGCTTCCTTCCCTGCGCTTCGCCAATTTTGCACCATGGCTCAGGACTCTTGGCTGCAGCAAATGAGTCTAGCCTACCATCAGACAAGCACCTTTATCGACCAAGCCACCCATATAGCCTACATATAGCCACCCATATAGCCTACAGAACGCTAAATAGAAAAATATCAGTTTAAAACATAAGATTATAAAGTCAATAAACAGCAGAGATTGATTTGTCCTGACTTCAAGCATAACCCCTCTAATGACATGGCGATCTTTGCCTCAACAACGGTCTAGACTAGAGGAATGTGTGAAAATGCAATTTAATCCCTGAAATGAAATTTCGGTCTAAAATAGTGGAATATCAATTTGCCTTCTTCCTTAAATAATCAAAACGGTTAAAGTGAAATACAGGTACCGATATTTAATATTTAACAGAGAGAAATAATAAACCACAGGAATCAAGAATTAGAAATGCAGTAAAAAAAAAAAAAAAAACCTTTGATTGACAAGACTAATGAGCAAATGTTCTGCTTCAGTGAACCAAATACTTTTTTTCTTCTCCCAACATAACAGAAAGAAGAAAAATGTGTGCGAATAGAGATGACATTCCGCTTAGGTATTTTCACTAACAGTGACTACGATGCAGAAATAATGTCACTACATTTTTCAAAGATTTCATGTGAAGAATAATGCGGATTTATTTGAAATCTGATAGGAATTATTCATTAAGTGGTCGAATGAGTTAGCAGCAGGATCTCGAGGGGTACCCACACACTGCTGTCCGTCAGGGACAGTGTGTCAGCGTCGCTGGACATGCTCTGCTGCTCGCTGTCGTTGGTGCTGGTTGCCGGGGCCAGGGCGTAGCCGGCATTGACGTAGTATGGGTTGATGGGTTCCCTCCATGTGTTGCACCTGGTATGGTGAAGACGACCATATCATTGTTAATGGCACGCATTTCACATAAAATATCAGACCGAGAGAACTAACTCGTATGGTTTAACGCACAATTCCTATGAAGCCAACTTCTGCAAGCAGTGGATAAGCTCAAATCCCGAAAACCGCTCTATATTTGAGTGGCCACCACCTGCTCATAATCCCAAAGAACTAAAAACTTGTATGGGACAACAAAATGCATGAATCCTCAAAGCCAGATCCAAAGTGAATCAAAAGTCATTTCTACATCTTTTCTAATCAAATGCCAACTTTCTGACAATTTATCATCGAAGGGACATCGTCAAAGTTGACACATAAAATATGGGGCAAGTATGTAATTTTGTGACTGGATGAAATTATTCAGTAAAGACCATTGAGTATACACGTCCAGTCACAAAACTATATATACAGTGAGTTTTTGCCAATTCCAGTTTAATGAAACTAAATTAGGCACAACCCAATTTATGAGGAACATAACTTAATCAAAATCGGTTAGGGTAGGCCTCCCGATTGGCTCAGTCAGGTTCAATTCTGGCACAGATCATTTGCCGGCAGCGCACAATTGGCAGGTGCCAACCAACAGTGCTTTCCTCTCAGCTTGTCACTAACGATGAAGGGGATGTGGTTCTCCTTAAATCGCCACAGAACATCTCGTGAGGCTGAGTAACCTGTAAAGTGCAAAAAAAAAAAAAAGACTTGGAAGTGATTTGATAGGAGGGGCCTAATCGTACACCCTCACCCACCCCATGAGTGGTGGAAGGATTTGAAGCCACAAAAATAACGACTGATTACAAATCAGTTAGGATAAAGACCTTTAATAACAGTTCTGTTGTTGGTTACTGGCAATGGCATGTGTGTCAAGAGTACTTCTAAAAGTCATTCCATTTGAGTTAATGGGAAAAGTGGTCTTCCCTACGAGTAGTGTCCTGCAGGCCGGTTAAATGCACAGAAAACAAGCCATGTTTCCTCATGCCATCGCACCCAACAGCCATGGTAAATACTCAGTGAGACGCAACTTTGCCCAGTTCTCCAAAGAGAATGAGCACTCTCGGTTGTAGCAGTGGGTTACTGGTTGTCTTTCGGTCTGACCGAAACAAGCAGTTAACTCATCTTCAATGTTCGGAGAAATAAAGAGAGCTGGATCTGTGTGTGTATTCTTATGGCTTCAGATCATGGCGCGTGTGTGTGGGTATGTAAACCCACCATTTTTGCATAATCTGACATTCAACCCATAATGCAACAGAGTATGACCTTAAGTTTAAGAACAGCTGGCGTATAGGAATGTGTAGAGTGAAGCTGGTATGCCATAGTTAGTTACATTTTTTACATTTTTGTTGCTTAGCAGACGCTTTTTTCCAAAGCGACTTACAGAGTTTACATTTTCTACTTTGATCCAATATCCAGCTGTATAGCTGGTGGGACTTGAACCGGCAACCTTCCGGTTTCAAGCCTGTCACCTCAACCACTACACCACCATCTGCCCAGTTGTCTCAGTTTTATTGAAAGTCTATCTTTCATTATAAGTTAAAACATGCAGAGAGCTAGTGTTTTGAATTAAATTTCTGCACATGACCAAAAGACCTCATTTTCCCAACAGCAGAGATTAATTTCGAGCCTAGACCTTTCTGATTACAGCACAAAAACCAAGCAGCAAATGCCTGATGGAAATCCACAGCCGAACAAAACATTTTCGGAACTCTCTTTGGAGCAAGAGGAACACAGAACACACCCAGGCCATCGGCAACGGCAGCAGAAAACTATAGAAAACTCTCTAGCAAATGTTGATGGAAAACATTTCAAACTTGCTGTGGTGCAAATTTTATTTTGAATAGCAAACTTTCACAACTGAATAGTCACAGAGTGCTGAACAAATTGCTTTTCCCAGAGGGAATCAAAAATAAATAAATCGGGGGGGAAAAAACTTTGAAGTTATTACTAGCAAAATAGTAGGCACAGTGTATGTTGCATAATAAAGTAGTTCAATAAACAGTTGAGTTGATAGTTCAGCAGCTGCAGTGTACACAATGAAGACAAATAAAAGTGGTATGAGGTCCAATGCAAGGAAAAGCCAAATAAAATGGTCTTGATAATAGCGTGTTTAAACAGCCGCTGCTTTAACACAAGCCGTTTTTTGAATATTATACCGCTTTTGCTGGCAGTAACCACATGAACAAGCTAATTGGTTAGATGACTATCGCAGTATTATTTAACATGTATTTGGGAAGGAAAAGCACCTGCTGAGCTTACCTTTTTGCATTAAACCATGCCTTACCTAAAATGTACCACCAAAATTGACATAGATCGCTGTACTTAAATCCACTGTGACCTGGCTGGTGCTTAGCTCTGGACTCGAACGACCTGAACGACAGATTTGTGCTCAGTTACTGTAGAATACATCTTATTTAACATTTGGAATTACAGTAGGCATTATATAAAACCTCTTGGGACGAGGGTGGCCCATTGTTTTCTGAACTCTTTCAGTGTTGTGTTGGGCACAGTGAAAAACAGGGAACTGCCTCCACAGCCATCAGCAAAATCCTACATCACTTCTGTATCTTGCTCACAAAACATGGAGTCTGTTAAGGATGCATTTACCTGTATGGTAATACACCATTATTAAGTTATAAAAAAAAAAATAATAATTGAATAATGGATACTTGTGTGCCGTTTGCAACTCTGACAACCAATTTGAACAAGATACATAGCGGGGGAAAAAATAATGCCATAATAGAAAACTTATTTCAACACAGTGACAGCGCTATATCTAATTGCATACAGACGCAGTTTATTGTGTAATGGAGTTGAAATTACTTAAGGAATAAAATAACTTTAAATTATGACATTTAAATATGTGTCAAAGAACCCTTTTTAAAAAATCCAAAATCCAAATAAATAGGCTACTTGCCTAAACGAAACATCTGCCAAATTATATAGGCTTAGTAGTTTACTTCAAGAATGCACATAAAAGAAAATGAGGCAACCTGCCATCATAAGACTCCAGGGCTAGGCCTGATTTTCACTAAGAAGTCTTTATACTGCTATTGTCGACTGGCCAGAATAGCAGTATAAAGCAATATAAAGCCGACCGAGTTACATCTCTTAATTAAAATGACAGGCATTTCCACGCAGTGCTTGGTTATCATTATTAAATATTGTAGGCTAATCAAATACTTCAATTTAAGTAAGCTAGCAAGAACTCAAAATCAAATTCCGCTTTGAACTCCTGTTTTAAAAACATCTCATGAACAGCCAATTTAGACATCTTTGAAGAAATGCAAGAACAGGATGAACAATCAACTTAGACGTTGTCAAATCTTGACGATAACCCTCACCAACCCATTGGAAACCTAATGGTACCAAAGTTGAGGGTTTTAGTTGAAGTCACTTGTTTAATATTTATGAATTTCAGATGGGGGTGGGGGTATTGGAGAACAATTAAATCCAAAATAAAACTGAAGAAGGCTGCGATCATGGCCACTTTCATCGGTGCACAGGCAGCGGGACCGTCAATGCCTTGAGTGGTAACATGCCTGTATCTGGGGCTCTTCTCTACCTGGAAGTCGATAGGAGGGCTTACCATTCCCTCAGCTAAATGAGTTCCAAATGCCTGTCTCAGAGGCACCAGAGGGGAAACAGTGGGTCTCCACCTGAGGCCTGGACATTCCAGAGAAAGTAATGCCTCTGTTTATGAGCAGGCTGCCTAGTCGGAGGACAGATATTCAGCCCTGGGATTACCAAAGCTGTTCCTGATTGTTTCCAACGATGAAGCTAGCCAGAATCCCCTAATCGTTTAAGCAGACGAGCCATGGTTCAGCTCTGCAGAGAATCAGAGAGAGATGGAGCAGAGACATACGAAAGAGAGCAGGGGGAGATGCATCCTAATAGCCCAGTGGCTGTGGCCGTGGTCCTGATGTTCCTTTCCACATTTCTCATCAAACATCACAACTTAAGTGCTTGTTTTGAATCTAATAAAACATGCTCTGTGGAAGGTATTCTGGCCACTAAGTACAATAAAAGCACTCAATTCTATTTATGTGTATGAAAAAAAATTGTGTGGCCAAAATGCTGGAACCATTTCCCTTTATGTCTGGTTTACAGATTTTCTTCTGTTGCGCATGTAAGATAACAACGCCTTTTCAGCCAATAGGGATTGAGTTATGCTTCACAAAGATCAAAACAAAACCGATGTTGCAGTTGCCTAAATTATGACCCATGTCCATATCTTTATAGGAACATAAATTCTGCCTTGTAAACTCAAACTTAATCTTGTCCCAGCACTCTGGTATTGCCCCAAACCAACACTGTCAAACGTGCCACAGATTTATGACCTATATTTACAATTTCACACAAAAATAGATTTTCTTTAAAAACACAAATCTTTGTAACATTACAAGATACTAGCCTAAGCGAGATGGCTTGTATGACCAGTTTTATGCATCATAACTAAATTGGAGGGCTGCACTATGACCACACACCAGCATCAAAATATCCCAAGCAGAATCCTTTTAAAGTCTCCAGTAGGACTGTGCCTCAGTGCTGTTTTATACCGCCTAAAGAGGGTACAACAAAAACAGATTACTTAGAAACAGAGGACAGAAAAAAATGATATCCTGAACTTAATCAGGCCATCACTAAAAGAAAACATCATTACCTGGCTATAAAGTAGACATGTCAGGTTCACCCGAAACTGAAACTTATAATTGACCCCACAATAAAAAACAACTGGCTATAAAAAATGATTAGCTAGGTTAAATATTTGTAAATAAAACCAGCACAAAAAAATGCTTTTTAGGACATGAAGGCCCATCTGTTTCTGATCCTTCATCTGTTCCATGAGCTTCATGCATTAGAAAACGTGGATATATTTGTGGAATTGAGGCTGTTTCTTGGCAAAAAAATTAGGAGGCAAGGTCAAATTTTGGTAATATTACAATCGTAGTAACAACATTGTGGCAATATTGAGGCACATACACTGCCTCAAAAACATCGCTCTCAGCCATTACATCAACATTCATCTACTGGCTGAGATTTAATGAATATATTCTTCATCTACAGAAGGGAAACTAGAAGAACTTCCAGGATTTGAAGATCAACTCCGTTTTCTCAGATTTGAAAGGTCAGTCCATAATAATAATAATAATAATAATAATAATAATAATAATAATAATAATAATAATGTCTTGAAAGAGGGAATAATTTTGGAAAAGTGCTCGGCAATTGTTTTTAATGTGTCAAGGTTTTCTGGTTTCTACCATTACTGATCTTATTTTTCTCCTGTTAAACTATCTATCATCATGCAAGGCCACAACAAGATATTTTAGAACTATGGTAACACACATTATTATATCATACTTAAAGTTCCCATTTAAATCTCCAAAATCTGAATAATTGTATACAACAAGACAGCCTTCTGAGCCAAGCTCCGACAAATGTGTCCGTAAAACATTATTTCAATTGGAACTGGGATCAGAGCCCGGTCATCGCATAAAATCACATTCTCCTCACAGGGAAGTACGGCGGGTTCCAAAGCATTTGAGGCCAACTAATTTTATGGCCAAATCATCCAATCATTCCTTGTGACTGCCGAAAATGTGCCGTGTTTCTCCTATGGGAGTCGGTAGGAGGATATACTCCAATTGCGTAAACACTTAAACAACCTCCAGATTATGAAAACACCGAATTGGAACCTGGCTCTGGTAATACTTCTACAAGCAGTTTAGTACTTGTCGAGTGACTTAATCACCCAGAGAATACATGTTAAAAGTTGTAATCATTTCAAAACTGAGATTCTTGCTTTGTGAATCCAGAAAATGAATCCTGTTGGCTACAGCCACCATGCCAAAGTCACTAGCATTAAAAGTCATAGTCTCATAGCACACTGCATTCTTCTCCTTCTTTGCAGCCAGCTGTACAAGAACAAAGAAATTCCTTTCATCCCCATGCTGTATAAATCGTAGGTCTGCACTCAAACCACCTGGGAGCGAGCAAACACAATTTCCTATTTCATTATGTGTATTTTTAAGAGTAGTACACCAATGCTTTAAAGTCCAAACATTCAGAAACTAGGTGGGCTGTGAGGATTTACCTGTACTCCTGGCTGTCCTGGTATCGTTTGCAGGCAACAGCCCTCTGCGGAGCAGTCTCCACCAGCAGCTTCTGAGTCAACAAGTTAGTAGGGGTGAGGTCGCACTTTAGCTGTCCGCCTGTCTCCTGATCGCACTTCCACTCTTCATTCTCATTCAAAGTCGGTAAATACCCAGGCAAAACCTTCCCATTCCCCGCCACAGAACCCTGTTCACTGTACAACTTGGGACTCTCACCGCCTGTCCTGCTGTACTCCAAATAAATGTCGGACTTGAGAAACACAGGGTATGTATTCTCTTCCAACATAGTCTGGATTTCCGTCTGAGCCTGATCAAACATGGCAGGATCAATGTGCAGCTTCATCACACAGTCCTTGATGAAACTTTTTGTGGCCGGCTTGATCTGCTTTGACACAATCCCATTGTTGTCCAGGATGTATTTCTTGTAAATGGCTTTTGCCAATTTCAGTTTCTTGTCCTCGTTGCACTTGCCAGCCTCCAACTTCCGGAAGCCACTGCAAGCGAACCAAAAGTCCAAAAGGTCCGGGCACTCCTCCTGCTTAAGGAAAGTCCTGAACAAGTGGATCCCATCTTGGTCATCCAAGAGGGAATGGAGGGACTCGGCCCACTTGAAGTAAGGAGGCGTAGGAGAGGCACTGCCCTCAGGCTCGTAACCCAGGTCCAGATCAGGCCGCCGGGGGGTGGCTGTGGAAGCCTCACTCTTAAGGCTTTCACTCTTGGCAGAGTAGAGGCTGTGGTTGTATTGCCGCACATCACTAGACACCAGTTCTCCCTCCTCCCCAGGGACAGGGGGTCTGGGGGTGTCTTCAGTAAAGTTGCCACCCAGGTCCACTGGGTAGATGTTCTCTCTTACACTCATGTCCATAATGTTGACGCACCCAGTCCCAGTATGGCCAGAACTTCAGAACAATTAAATCCAGACTTCTAATAGGGCCATTGCAGAAGACTTCCTTCTGAAAGAAGAGAGTGGAAAAATAGACAAAAAATAATTTAAGGAGAGGGCTACTCCAGTTTATATCATGATGTAATATATCAGAATTAAGCTTTATAATAGAATATCAAAAGAATGTGAAATCTTAACTCCCATTTTAAGATGAAAACATTTGTTTGTCAAACAAACAGATGTACTAATAAAAAATTAAGCAAAAAAAACAAAAATACTGAACTGTATTACACAGGTAACTTTTATATTTGGCTGCAAAAAAAGACTTCATAAACTGATATACGTTATATATACTTTTTTACCAGTTCATTGCATCACCAGCCTAAGTGAAAGCTATTTCATGTATAAATCACACTCATCAGCAACAACAAAAAACCTAAAACCAGTCACAGTATCTGAAAGTTCTTTATCCCGGAAGATAAAATAATTTAGTAATTATGAGTACATAATTTATACGCAACCAGTATAAACCACATTTTGTTGAAAAATTTGAAAAAGTAATGAAATTCCAAGCATAACTTTATTTGCAGAATGCTGTCCAGCAAATCTCTTAATTCTAATCAGTATGGAAAGCATGAGTGTTACTGTCCACAATGTCAGCTGCATGTTACAGCACAGTACATCAAGATCCAGGTAAATTACTGTATGTTTTCTTGTTTTAAATACGAAAAACACGAGATCTCTAAATCCCACAAGAATAACCATTGCAATCATAAAAGTTCCTTAAAGCGCATCTCAAGTTACTAAATTGGTTAATCGGATCAGATCATTTGCATACTGTGACCGGGAGTCCCAGACAACTGAGACTAAATAACAGAGCAACTCCTGCTGGCTTCCTGGATGCCTGCAGGCCTGCAGTGCTGCCATGAGGGAAGTAGTTATCCTCCTGCTGTCACTGAACATTCCGTATGGGCTGAATGGCCCTCAGTGGGTGAATTGTGGCTCGAAGGCAGTCTGCGGGAGCCCAGTATCCTTTTGCATCCTCCCTGTATGCAGTGGCCCAAGCGGAAGAGCTGAGACGCATTATCACAATGGCCAATTTTGAAATTGGGTGAGAGAAAAAAAAAAAAAAAGTGGTGACTCCATTTTTTAAAGCACCTTTAAAACACACCAAGCATTGTATCAACCTCCACTGGGACACAGGAGGTATAGCTTCAAAGTCACGCCTGTGTCATGTAAAAACACAATAACTAATAAACGGACACTAATATGTATTATATTTATTATTATATTTAAGTACGCACATACGAACATACAACCCACGAGTGTATATTACGATTGCCAATACAATAGCGTAGGTCGTAGAGTATGCCTTCACAGTGCGTGAATGGACTACTTTATCTAAAAAACGATTGGTGAAAGATAGCACCTAATTTACTTGGAAGAAATACAATTTTCCTTAAACACTACCCAAAAAATCAATTCTTAAATTAGTGCCAAATACAGGGTGTCCCATTTCGCTACAGAAACGAATTCAGTTCCATCAAACAGCAGGGAATTTGACAAATACAATAAAAACAAAATATAGCTGAAGGCATGCTGGGTGTTTTTTTCGTACCGACACATAAAAAAAAAAAATCCTC
>JAOYSI010072930.1:0-20713 GCA_025775065.1 Hiodon alosoides | reverse complement strand
CAAAACTCCTAGCCATTCCATTCAGGAAATGAGCCCTTTACCCTTTTGGTAATAATATATATATATATATATATATATATATAGTGTGAGTACTGTCTTTTGTATGTTATTTTAGCATTTCTAATTATGTTTCATAAAAGGAACAACAATGGCAACAATGAATCAACAAAGAAACATTCCAACTTCCAAGATTAAAGAGCAAATGGAAAGGATCAAACATTGTGGATCAGTAATTGTTGCACACAAATCCAGCAAATGGATTAAGTTAGTGTTCGCCATAAAAATCTTCTCCATGATATGCGTGCATCAACCATTAACTAGTTGAACTGACAATCTAAACCTTTAATTTCAGCTTCAACAAATGGATGCAAAAACGGAAGCAATGTGGTGGGTCTCAAAGAACCAGGGCAAGGAGAAGACGCCTCACTTCTCGTGAAGGTTCAGGGAGCTGGCATTGAACCCTTTGAGCTGCAGGTGAAGTATGGTGACGCATACCATGGCATGATCTGGGAACAGTCAGTCGTGACCTGTCATGACTGTGGCATGACTGTGTTGGCAGTGCTGTTGGAGTTCTGTGAGAACTTCAGCAGAATTGTAATAGGTATTAAGTGTGGAACTCTGGTGCCAGTTTGTTGCGCAGTGTTCAGACGTTGCCTGTTTGCTTTGTGCAGGCGCATGGATTCTGGCTGGTCCAGGACATGGTCTTGGCTGTGTTGGCAAGGGAAGAGGTGGCCCCACGAACCTGTTTCTCTCTGTCTATGTCTGGGGCCACACTGGACCCGCTCTCTGAGCTTAAGGCTGTTAAGGGTCTCAAGTCAGGCACCACTCTGAGATTGATTGAGGGTAGGTATTTTATATCGCTTAAATTCAGCCTTAATCAAGATCAGAGAAATTCAGTATGTCAAACATAGACATAAAGTTGTAATTGAGATCAGACGTGGAGTTGAATGAGAAGATGGCACATTAAAAGTATAAATGTATACTAGTAGATCCAGTTTTGTATAGATAAAGGTTAATAATATTAATTCATTAATCATGAAATATCTTTCAAATTCACCCCTTTATTACAGTAAAGTGAAAAAATTACTCTTCATATTATTCAATGTCTAGGTAATTCTTCTAATTCAACTGTGAATGAATTTATCTCCTGCCTCCCCAGAGCCATATATCCCTAGAACAGCCCGTTTCCACCTTGCTCGCTTGCAAGAGTTATTAAGGGCCCCTGGATCCCAAGATGCCTTGAAGGAGGGCCGATCTCCAAGCGTGCTTGACACACTCTCTCTGACAACAAGCATAGGTAGGAGACTGACTTCAGAGTGTGAGCACATGTTTATGGGCATCCCCCAGTGTAATCTCAAAGTATTTTATTGACTTCACATTGACTTTATGGCTTCACATATAAATAATCTCCCCTTCTTGACATAGAATCTGCCCCAGGGGTTCACAGTGGGAGAGGGGCAAGACGCTCTGTCAAAGATGCCAAGCCTGAACAACCGACCCTGGAAGGACCACCCCCAGAGTTTATCGTACCTGGGTCCCAAGAGCGCCCTCTGTTGCCTCTGCTGCCCAATGCCTCACACACTGAGGTACATAAGTTCACAAGTGCTCTAATTGTCCATCAACTGCAAGATAGATATTGTAGTTCTCTCACTCTCTCACTCTCTATCTCTCTCTCTTAGGCCACAAGCTGCCTGTCAGATTTGTCCATTAGCTGTTGGAACCCGCCTCCAGGAGCCCGGAAATTACAAGGGGACTTCATGTACATAACCGTGTGCACCTTGGAGGGACTTAGATGTGACATCACATCCTGTCCACGGGGATTCTACGTGAACAAGTGAGCACTTTTTAAATAAAGCCATACAGTCTAACCCAATTAAGTCCATTAGCCAATATTTTTTCGATGTTTTTTTCCCAGATCCACTCTGGGGGTGTTTGACCCACGTCCAGCCTCCTCCTCCTCGCCCACTCACTGTTTGACAGACCTGTTGTCCCAGATCAGCCCTGAGTTCAAGAAAGGCTTCAATGCATTGAAAAGCCGGTAAAATACATGCGCACAATGCGTTAATGTATTGTGCCTTAATGTCCTGAACCTCATTAAAGGCAATACACTCTGGAAACAGAATGTGAAATGGGATAAAATATAGACAAAGGCTTAATGTGGGTGAGAAATAAATCAACTTGTTATTGGCAATGTTGCACAAAAGAAAAGCAAAGTGCGACCCTCTGTGTGGCTCTTTTGTGTGTCCCTTGACAGTTGTGATAAGCACTGCAAATTTACCCTTCACCCTTACCTCTCAGCTCCCATGCCCCTCCTCTCGAGTCCATGCCCACACCCTATCGGACCCTTAGCTGGCTGGGCCCCACCTCAGCAGTGCGTAGCCACCGGAACTCCTTCTCTGGTCGACTGGGCTTGGAGGAACATGCAGAAACACAGGTCTGTCCACATGCTCGGTCTGTCCTTCTCTGCTCGTTCTGTCTTTCTATGCTCGGTCTGTCTTTCTCTGCTCATGTCTGCTAATGAGAGTGAGAGTACGTGTGATCGAAATATCTGTGCCCGCAATGCTATTCACGGCATTACGGGATGTGTGCGCTCATGTGGGTTTATAGCTTTGTGTGCTGTGTAGCTAGGTATTTGTGTTAGTTGCTTTATGAACGTAGGGGTCTCTCTTTTAAGCCACGTGACACAGTGTGAGCATTATGTTAATCAGGCACCGGACTGGAATGAAGAACTACAAGCAGCCAGGGACCTCCCCAAGGGGGACCTGGAGCAGAGGCTGCTTAGAGACCGAGCGCTACTGCAGGTAAAGGCCAAGAGTCACGCCTTTATCATCCACTATCCACTCTGGCTTAGACTGAAGGCGAGGTCCTGCATATCGCGCCAATATTGCATCTTACAGTGCGTTTGGAATTTGTGCCTTCAAATCTTCCATCTGCATACTTTTTTTTTATGAATTATCACACAATCTGTGGTTATTCAATATTCAACATTTCAAATTCTAGGAGTTTAGAGGCACTAAAGAGATACTTTGAGACCAATGTTCTGGGAAGTGTACAACAACGTTACTGCAGTAATTTAAAAGTGAATATGAAATAGGGGGACACTTATAAAACGACACATGCATGCATAACAATAACAGCATCCCACTGAATACCTGACCGCCACTTTTTACATTCACAAATGTAAAAACTCCCTGACTCCCTGTGAACTCCCTGACTTCCCTCTCATACTTCTCTATGTCTCCTTTTGTCTAGGTCAACAGTGCCTTTGTGTGGGCAGCAGCTCAGGCGACAGAGGCCGTGATTGATGGCTGCGTGCCTCCAGTAAACGGAGGGGGAGAGGACCCGGCATTCCTTTGGGGCGGCTTCTTCCTGAGCCGGGGAGGTGATGGCGGTGGGGCTGGGGAGAGGGGCAGAAGGGCAGCACAGAGGCTTGAGCTGAAGGGGGTGCAGGCGTACAGTGAGCTGGAGGGAGGACTGCAGAGCCTGCACACCCTGCCCACTGCAGTGGTGGACTACCGGGGCTCTCGTCTGTCTGTCCAGGGTTTGGCCCCGGGGATGGAGGGACCTGACTGGGGGCCAGAGGGCCAGGGGACCACCAGAGGACTCCTATATGGCCTTGCCGCTAGCCCCCAGGAGGGCACCCATCGCCGCAAGCTGCTAGAGCTGCTGGCTCAGGCAGCCAAGGTCCTGGCCCTGCAGCGACATAATGTAATGAACCCCAGCGGCTACGCAGTGCCGCTGTTCACCCCCAAAGACACCCAGGGCCTGCTGGGAGGCGATGGGCGCTTTTATCTGCTGGACCTCTTCCGGGTCCAGCCTGTGGATGCCAACTTTCAGCTTGCTGAAAAGGAAGGGGAGGACAGCGGAGAGCTGAATACCCAAGGGCCAGAGCTGGAGGGCTGTCCCTCCTCATCCAGGGAGTCGACTGCCTTCCCTAGGTGCTTCCCACACGGCCTGTGCCAGCTGCGCCCGGAGCTCAAGCAGGCTTTCATCCAGCACAAGTGAGAGACTATTCCACATGCAATGTCCATTCGTGCTCCGCCCGAATGTGCCTGTCTGTGAGCATCTCTTTCCGTCTCCATCACAGATCATCTCAGTTCTCCAAACGCTTGAGAGAGAGAATGGAAGAGAACGGAGGAGTGGAGGAGTGCGTAAAGACGGGTGAGGAATATACACCATCTTTCTCCCCCACCAGAGTTTCATTGAGTGAGCCATTGAGTTATTCATCTATGTGTGTGTGTGTGTGTGCGTGTGCATTTCCGTCTGCGTGTGTCTTCAGGAGATCCACGAGGGACGGAGGCCGTGAGAGGAGCCTGCAAGGACGTGGGCTCTGTCAGTGACATCATCTTTGAAATGCGCTTTAACCCTGATGTGTTCTGTCCAGGTATTTACTCTCCTAGACGTTTACATTTAATGTACTTATATTTGTCTCGTGCGAATCTCAGTCAGCGACAGGTTCCTCAGTGTGTGACGTTGTATTTCTCATCATACTGTTCTGAATAAATGATGGGCTTTTCAGAATGGCTTTGTGGATTTCTGTGAACAGATTCATTTAACCTGCCAGTATTGTGTGCATGAGCTCTCCTAGATGCAAAGCCAATGCGATACTATAGAAGAAATGTTAGGTTATCTTAAAGAAATCCTTAGTGTAATTCCGTTTGTATGGGCTTGGTGGACGGGGGTATTTATTTGTGGTCGTTGTCCTTACTGAATTCCCACTCCTGCCACTCAGGTGTGAAGTTTCCCAGCTCAGACAGCAGTGCTATACTGCTGCAGCAGAGGCTTCTGCGTGAGGCAGCGGCTTTCATCATCACAGAACAGATCCCAGCATTTGTGAGTGGTGTCACGGTTGGCACATTCCAATGTTTCAGCTTGTTAGATCAATCAATCCATCCATCCATCAGTTTGTTATTTTGTTTTAGCACAATCATGTGGTCTCAGCAGGAAAAAAACAGCGAGGAAAAAGTACCTGAAAGATTCTATCGCCCTATGTGACCCTCCATCTTGGCACCCAAAATGGCAAAAGGAAAAGTTGAACAGATATGTTTTAAATTTCGATTTTAAGATTAAGATTGAGTCTTATCTCTGTACAAAATCAGGCATAGTATAGTGTAGGGGTTCTGTATGAGAAGGGTCGACCACGATATTAGGTTTTTGGGACAGCCAAGTAGCCAGCTTACTGTGTTTTTACAATCTTGGGGATTCAATTTAATTTAATGCCTATTATGTGGTAAGAATTTGCTTAAAGTCACCATGGTGCTTTATTGGTAACCAGTAAGTAATGCTAATGCTGGTGTGAGCCTGGTTTTTCCTTGTCTTAGGAAGATCAGGGCATAGGAGTTTCCAATAATTAAATTTTAATAATAGAAAATTAGGTGTCATCATCCAGTGTTGAATGTCCTTGAGGCATGATTCTAGTCTGTCGATATGTCTCCATCTGGTTTTACTAATAAGTACATGTATATCGGTCGACATTAATAAAATTTTTAATAATTAAATCTCCTTGCTGTAATATGTACAGGTTGAATAGTAAGGTACTAAAAACCAAACCTAATTTCTGCTGTGTCTTCAGGTGGATGACTGTCTGCAGTTCCGAGTATCCCCAATGGATGGCGCCACACTGTGCCAGGCAATGCACCAAAAAGGCATCAACATTCGATACTTGGGTCAGGTGGCCCACGTGATCAGCCAATCAGAACAGAAGGAGCAGCTAAAGCACATAACTGTAAGGCCAATATCGCACCTCATTCACTGATTCCGAAAATGTTAAATGTGAATGCGTTCTTAGTATACTTTATGTCACTAAACTTCCCCCCCCCTCTCTATCAGAGGCTGCTGTTTGGAGAAATTGTAGTTCGCTCAGCCCGACGGATTTTCAACACCTTCCTGCAGGTGACATTAAGTGTCTTTCATTAAGTTATTGTGCTGCAAGGTGGTCCATCTTTGTGTCAGGGTTCATGTCTGTTTATTTGTTCTAATCTCCAGGGTGTGGAGGTGTCCAGTCTCTCAGCAGCTGTCAGCCATTTCCTGTGCTGCCTGCTGGTGCCTCATTTCAGCTCCAACCCTCTGGGGGAGGAGCCCAAAAAGCGGTCTAGGAGGCGTGGTCGAGGAGGGGGAGTGGCAGTATCTGACAGTATGGCATGGAGTACACTCAGTGGAGCAGAGCTGTGGAGCCTTATAAGCAAGGATGCCAAGGAAACCTACAACCCAACTGATGGTTTGGGGTAAATGTCAAAAAATCAGTAGTTAATACCACTACATCCTGGGAAATTCGACAATTCTCTATTTATTGAAGCCGTTTCCCTTATTTTTAATTGATCTTTTGTGATATTATTGCAGTACCAGTATTGACCAACTGGTAGAGCAATATGGAATCCAGAAGGTGTCCCTGTTAAGAGAGCTGTGTATAAAGACCGGAATACAGGTAGGTATTTTTATTGAATTAAAGGTGCTAATAGGATTGATCAATTGAGTTATCCATTAAATCAGTCTCCGGATCTGCCCAAAGCTACGCCTGAGAGAATACAACCTAGAAAACTGCAGCAAAGCCCCTGTCGGCCCAGACGACATCCTCAACATGTTCCCTGTGGTGAAGCACATCGCTATGACAACCACCGATGCCTCTCGGACATTCCAGTCTGCTCAGAAAAGCATTCAGAAGGGTGAGTGTTGAAGACCGGGTCCCTTAGGTCCATGATGCTCATTCTTTTGGGTGTTTTAGCCTTTAATAATATGAGTAGACTGAATATTTAAGACCAGTTACAATTTCTCGACATCTTTCTCCACTCCACAGGCAATATTGAGCAGGCCTACGAGCAGCTTAAGGAGGCCGCCTACTTGTTTGGGCGTGTGTGTGACGACCTGCACCCGGAAGCGTGCGCCTGCCTCAGTTCGTTGGCTAGACTGGCCTACCTGCAGGAAAAGACTGCCGAGGTGTGTGTTACTGGTAAAAGTCAATTACAGCTGTCATTCATGTTAGCTTCTCATTATTTTACTGATATTTCTCACATTTCTCCATTGCAGTGGTCATTTTTGCAGATTGAGCCACCCGTTAGAAGTAAATACACTAATTGTGGTCTTGCATTGCTATGAGGGAGGAGAGGTGGTTGGATTGCTTGGCTGACGCTACTTCTTCTTCTCTTGTTCCTTCTTCATTTCTCTATATCTAACTCCAACCCTTGTCCTCCTTCCCCCAGGCCCGTAGCCTGCAACTCAGAGCAGTGGTAATTAGTGAAAGAGTGCTTGGATTCGATCATCCCAACACCATCCAGGAATACGTAAGTGATGGGTCAGGGTGTCGGTTCTGGAGGAATAATCTGATTTTAAATTGTAGAAACAAGCTTGTGAAATACATTATGTTTGGATTACGATCTTTTCACCAAGACATGATAATAACTGAATTACATGTAGCCGCAGCATCATAAAATCGAAACACTGGATAAACTGAAGGAGCAAATTTACCCACAGTGGGACTGCAGGTAAAATTAAGTAGGGTAAAAATTAAGAAAAAAAAAACATCAGGTGAAAAGGATGCAGAGGATTAATGGTAATACAGCTGCAGGGATAGATTTGCTCTAAACACTGGGATTTTTTGTCAATGTTTGACATCTTCATTGGCGGTACCTTGGCTTCAGATCTGTAAGTTGGTCTTCTCTCCTAGGCTCTGCTGGCAGTGTATGTGTTCGCTGGAGGGGAGCTGGGCTTGGCAAAGCGTTGCCTGTATCGCGCCAAGCTCCTCATGCTTCTAGTACATGGAGAAGAGCACCCCTACACTGCTACTTTGGATGTGAGTATAACCCCCCCCCAATGCTTTTTAGCCTTGAAACAGGGAGTTGTTTTCACATTCTTTCCACAAGAGGGCGTCGACTGGATGAAGCGACTAAAATACATTCTGAGATCGTTTGCTTTTTTTCACAGAGCTCTTTAGGTCTGGTGCTTCAGGGGGAACATTCTCTGCATTTCCTGCAGAGTGCACTGAGGCTCAACACCTTGTTCCGAGGCCCGATCGACTTGCAAACTGCCCTAAGGTAACCAGTTAACACAAAATGAGTTCTGACCTGAATCAGGATTGTGTATACTACAGAGGTTATTGTTTATAATTTTTTGAGAATAACTCATGAGTAACCTGGAGATGTATTAACGGATAGTTGTCTCGGATTCTTGGCATCTCTTGTCATGTTTATTAAGCTTCTCCTGGAGTATGAGTTTGGTTACTCAGTTTACCTGTATCGTGGAATTTAGTCAATTCTTAGGAAACCGTCTTCGCAACTCAGCGGGAAACCAATTGCAAAGTATTTCATGCTTAACGGATGCCTAATGGATTCTGAAGCCTTGAAATATGCTGTATCGTCCCTCGCCCTTTCCAACTCCCATAGCCACCACTTGCTGGCTCAGCGTATGTGCAGTGTTGGAGACTACCGCGGCGCAATGACTCACGAAAGGGAAGCGCTGACCATATTCCAGACAAAGGTACAAACGCCTTCCCAGTGTCCTTTCCTTTCGCTGCATTGTGCGCCGATTCTGCATGACTGCGACAACTGGCAGCAATACAGATCCCTGCGCATTTCATCCCCTTCATATCTGTCTGAAGCTTGTAAGCTTGTATATGTAACAATAAAGACACACTTCCTTGAACTTGTCAACGTTTCACCCAAACCAAACGGCAACGGGACTGAAGTTCATCCCTCTTGTCAGTAAGTCTGTCGCTCAGTCATTGTGTGTTTCCACAGTGCGGTGAAGAGCACCACCAGACTAGATGCAGCTCAGACTTCCTTCGGTCCATTACCCAGCAGGCTGTGCGGGTAGAGCGGTCCCTGCGGCAGGGCGGAGCAGATACAGCACCTCCTGAAGTGAGTCCAACCTGAACTACTCCCTGCTCCCCAATACAAGTCTCTGGCTAAGTGTTCTACATGATGTGAAAATTTCAGTTATCAAGCACTAATCAAAGATCCATGTCAGTGCACGCAACCCTTTTGTCTCCGTGTTATCACAATCGCAAGTTTGTGCATTTCCAACTGGATAGTTATTTCTTACAAGCAGTATAATTGAGCAACATCCTGGCACAAAAAAAAAAATCTATTCATTACAGAGTTTGACTCCCTCACTGGAAACCACACTAGAACAGCTGGCCCTTGTCAATGGGATCCTCAGAGTGTCAATAAGGTAAGACACAGTGATGTACTGTACTGCCATGTGGTAGTGTACAGCTAATCTTTATCAAAATTAGCCAATTTGCGATTCCCATTCTTATATAAAAATAATTATTTGTGTTGAAACGCATTGGATAAGTACTTCTTGTAAGATCACATAACCATCTTTTATGTCATGATTTTTAGAAATAAGATCAATGAATTTAAAGAGAAACTCAAAGAACAAGGAGCATCTGTTGGAACTGAGCATGAAACAGCTGAACCCGGGGCTACCATGAATGGGGAAGTGGTACCAAACAGCCCATTCGGTCAGGATAACGTTGCTGGGAAAGACGTGTTGAACGAAGGGGCAGTTAACGGTGAAGAACGTACACACCACCTGGAAGAAGTCTGTCCTGACGAGAAGACCAAGGCAGAAAAAAAGGCTTGTGATACGTTGGGGGGGGCGTCGTCGACTGCAGAGACGGATGACAAAGAAAGCGCAAATGATTTTAATGGAGAAGCGGGGTCCTTGGCAGCGAAAGACCCATCGGAACCGGCGGAGATCAATGGAGAATGGAGTTTGGCAGTAGATGACAGATCAGAAGCAGGAAGTGAGACTCCTGCAGCAGACGATGGGTCAGCATCAGCAGAGATTGGTGGAGGAGAAAGCCTAACTACAAATGATGAATCAAGATCAGCAGAGATCGATACCGGGGCCTCGGCAGGCAATGACTAGATAGAGTCAGTAAAGACAAAGAATCAGACCTCGGTAGTCAAGAAAGATTTTGGGTCCAGCAAGATTGACAGAGTAAATGGGTCGGTAATAAATCAGAAACCACAGGCATCTCTGTGAAAGGGGGAAATGGCAGCCAATAATAAATCAGCAAGGATTCTGGTAGAGAACAGGTTCTTAGTTGCAAATGATATATCAGCAGAGCTCAACAGGAGGAGATTCTCAATAGCCATCAATGGATAGTGCTGGGGAGCTGGTACATTAAGATCCATAAAGATTGATGGAGTAGAAAAGCCTCCTCATGGCTCGAAGTATTTTAAAATACATTTTTGGGAGTGGGTCCACATTGTATTCTGACTTCTTACAATAAAGAATTACTACTGATTTAGCTAATGGTACCTTCCTGTCATTTTCTGCTTTCAGGAACTACACCCAACTACGTTGAACCAAATGTACTTTATTTGTATAATTGCGTCTTTTTTTTTTTTTAGAAGTTCATAACCGAGGAATTTAATAAAAATTCGATATTTTGGTAGGGAGACCCCAGCAGCTGGCAGCTGATCACAGATCAGTCTCAGCTGGGATCGATGGAGAAGAATATGTTCACAAATCATGAACTGTCACACTATTACTTCCCCTGACCCCCCTGTCATGGAGCCATCTCAAAACATTCAAATGTTCCACGGATTCATCTCTGAATTGCTCAGAAGCGCACTGGCTGGAGGAGCCAGAAAGCTCAAGCTTTGTCTGAGAGCAGGTTGTTGGTCACCCCGTCATTTCCTTCTTCCCGCTTCCTTTCCCTGGCCTCCGCTCCCTTGATCCCTCGGGATGATCTCCAGGTCCTCACAAAGTAGGTACTGAGGCTCAGGGGGCTGAGCCCAGGTGTCCGGGGGCAAGCCGGTCAGACCTTGAGCGGGGAAACGCAGCAAGGCTGTGTCGTTAAACACATCCAGGAAGCGTGGAGAACAAGGCAGGGGCGTCTCCTGACATGCGCCCATTATCTGGCAACACCAGTGAAGGATGTTCTTTAACATTAGACCCAGTAGATTTGTGCCAAGCTAAAAAAAAACATAACCATACATCATAGACAATCAAATATAGATGCCACAAGTTACTACCGTAAATACCACGAGTGCTACTAAAGATCAAATCAATTACTATAAATTAGTAAATATTAGTAAAATAATTAAGTCATTTAACAAATGTAATCTAATAAGTGCAAGAGGATCATTCTAAAACTAATAAAACAACATTAAATAACTTAAAATAAATTCAAATCTTAATTTAGGCTATATGGCTGGCAATTTTAGAAGGACCAATTCAATACATACATACAATACATTTGACCGTAATACTAATATATAATCACTATTATATCTTAAAGACATGGGTAATCTTCCTCAAAAGCTATTGAGGACAATGCGCAGAAAAGGATACATCCGAAATGAAGCTATAGTCTCTCTGAAGTTCCCTCTGGACCATCCTGAAAGAACACAACAGCACCACTAATGACGAACCATTACTAAAACTTTGATGGCTCAAGTTACCCCAATTTCTACGGGAGGTCCGGAAATTAAGTATTCAAGTACATCGTTTTGGATAGCCCCTTTAGCACATGCAATCCCTCTAAATGTGCCAGACGTGAGTTTCATCTCAGTGTGCATTATTCCTGTCATGCGGAGGATCCTGTAGCCATAGAACTGATGCCTTCTTATCATTAGATCACCCCTGGACAAGCAGGAGAAGGAGTATAGCCTCACCTCTCCTGGATGCTGCGAAAGCTGTTTCCCACAATGGTGAGCAAAGGCAGAGCCTGGGGGCTCCAGTTGCTCCACAGAAGGTTGTTGTACAGGGCCTTCCCACAATGGATGAGATAGAAGAGTGTGGGCCTGGAAACTGGCCGCTTCCCCTCCTAACCAGTGGGAAGCAGAAGTCACACAAACTTTCTCCCTGATTTGAACAACTTTAGCAAGCCTTTGCTTCAGCTGCACATAAACATAACAGCTTGACTCCACTGACGAGGTGACACGGGTACTACTCATTGAAGTATTACTATACTGTTTTTGGGAGCCTACCTCATTCTCCTTCAGCACAGTGAAGCCCAGGGCCTGCAGAGCCTCACGTTCTGCATGGGAGAAAACCGGATCGAAAACACAGCACTGTCCTGGAGGGATCTGGGAAACGGGGCATTAAATAAAGTAAATAGTACTGCACCACAGAAAATACATTAACAGTAGTGCAATTCTCTGAGAGAGGGGACTCAACACATTGTCCTCCTTGCAGCTATGGCACGGGGAACATTTATTCACAGGAAAAAGTACCGTATAATAGAAGGGAGACATGATGACCTAGCCTAAAAGGCATTGAGCTAACGATTATAACAACTGTCTTACCCTCAATGTCTCCAACAGCAGTAACAGCATGGCCAGCTGGTATCGGGAGGAGATGCAGGACAAAAAGCTGCCTAGTCCGTAACATACACAATCAAGCCCCAGATCTTGGGGGCAACCGTCACTCTCTCCGTTTTCCACTGGTCTCACAGCCAGGCACCCTGTCAACAGTTCTGAGAGATTGCCACTGGAGGGTTCATTTTCGTTCTATGCAACAGTGCCAGAAATCCAAACACAATGCAAGTATGTTACTATAGCCAGGCATGTGGGATAGGTTTCCAGACTGATTGTATTACAGCAGTTAATAGTTATCTCAATAATTTTGAGTTTACAGTACATATATACGATAGTAAGAAATCTAACCTTAAATTACTTAAATAAAGGTACCTAGAAAGTTATGTTCGTGTGAAAACCACCAGATGTCAACTAATACAGTGGTACTACTAGGTCCTGCATATATAAAAAAAAAAATTTAATCATGTAAACGTTACCACTACTCTGAACGAAAAGTCATATATTTTGCTCGTAAATTTCCCCTTAAAAAAGTCAGATGTTAGGTAGTACTACTGGCAAGTCTATTTCTGCAATGTCACTTCAGAAAATGTTTTCTCGTGAAAACAGCGACATTGCAATATATCTTGGCAAAATGCGAAAAAAAAAAAAGAATTCAGTTTATTCACCTTTCCAAACCAGCCAGAACTCTTCGCATCGTAGCTCAGCCCTAGGTGAGACAGCAGGAAATACAAACTTGTAATGCACCTTATTCTTTTCCCGGTCCATTCACAATAGAACAGATTCCAAACATATTTGAAATACCTTTGTACAACCGAATGTTTAGAAATTAATCTAAATTATTATCCAATGGCAAAGCAAGAAAATTCTAGTCCAATTCAATTTAACAGCACCTTGTTGTGGTTGTTCCATCAAATTGAATTAAGCTATTCCAGAATTAATATTACACATTATGTAGGTATGTCGGCTCTCACACTGCATTGATGAGTTTTTCCTGGATTTTGTTGAAGTCTTCTTGAATTTTGGAATCTTGGATGTTCGACTGGCACATCTTCTCTCTCCGTGTTACTCTCTTTCGAGTCCGAACCTGCTGCCACTCACCGTCACTCCCCGCCATCCTACAACTGGACAGTGTCTGCATAATGCAAAAACGAGTACGGCCAGAAGCAACTGATATTTAAGTTTTCAATCAAACACAAGTAAAATCAAGTCTTTTCAGATGTAAACAAGAAACTTACGAAGAATAACAATGTTTTTTGAGCTCACAATATTCCCATTCAGAGGCTGAATATTTCTTATTCTTATTCTTTAGTGTTTAACGGCGCCTGACATCCAACGTTTCGGGCACATTATTAAATATTTCAAATGGAAGAAATAGGTACATCTCATACAAATCCAGATAACACATTCAGAGCAGTTCAGTGTCGCACTATAAAAATTCCCTCGATTTTTTAAGTAGTTCCGGTAATTATAAATACAATGTATGTTTGGTTTAGTGACCAATCGGTAACGCCTCACATCGCCAAATAACCGAAAACTATTTTATGTGATATAGTGTTTTTAATAAGGGTAGTAGCGATAACAAGTAAATAACACAAATGTGGAACTTTTCCATAGTAGTTGAGTGTTTGATGGGATGAAATAGAGTTCGGCATGACAGGAAGTGGATGAAATAGTTCAGTAACTTGGGCTAGACTGTTTCGCAAACGTAAAATACATGATTTTTTTGCGATAAATGCTTCAGTGTTTTTGACTGAACGTTTGCGAGGTAAGTTTTATTCAATTTGTTAGTGGGTAGCCCCTTGTGAGCTAATGCTGAACCTGCTCAGTGGACACGTTTAAATGGAGCTTAATTAAAGTGGTAGCTGGCTAGCTGGCTTTGATTTAGACAAGACTCCTGTTGTCACAATGTAGCTTTTAAATTCGACGTGTGTGCTGATATAAAGTAGAACTGTAACCAATAAGCAACGAACTATTGTTTAGTTGTTAAAGGTTTTCCCTTTTATTTTGCCAATGGGTCAGTCTTTGACTACCGAACATGTCAATGTCCCACTTGTATGGACGACGGGGCAAAGATGACGACAACGACGGGGTTGAAATCGAGAATTTCGAGGTGACGGAATGGGACTTGGCGAACGAGTTCAACCCCGAGCGTCGACGATACCGACGGACCAAGGAAGATGCCACCTATGGAATATGGGCAGAGCACGACTCCGACAACGAAAGACCGAGTTTTGGAGGAAAGAGGTACCGTCTAGACAAGTTAGCCTACACTTGTTTGTAGATGGGTTTTACATAATTTTTTTATTGTAATCTTTTCAGCATTAGCTGAAGCCGACAAGTACCTTAGGTTTTTCATGTAGCTCTGTTCATAGGTTTTCTTCTGCAATTTACCGTATATATTCGGCACGGCAAAAGTTATGTCAGATAAGGTTCTATGATCTACATACAAATGCTATTGCGATGGAACGGAAAGGTCGTGGCATTAAGTGCTGTTTTTAATATTTAAATATCTGTTCATTAAAACTCGGTTAACAGATTCCCGAGTCAAACGCAAAGATTTTCTAATCGCATAGCCCCTAGATATGTTGGTTCATGTTTTTAGCTTATACCCTGACAATAACTTGCTTATCTTTTACTTGTGAGCTTGAGAACTCGCTAGCTACTGGAAACTAATCTGTAATATTTGCTTTTTTTTGGTAAGCAAAATATGCAATTTTATGTCTTTAAATTTGCCATGCAGTAAATCATTTTAGATTTAAGTCAGTTTGACCATGTAGTATGCCCAAATCTTATGACCGTATCTTTCCGTTTGGGCAGATCAAAGGATTATACGGCACCCGTCAATTTTGTGAGTGGAGGACTACGGAAAACTGCTGCAGAAGAGAGGGAGCAGCAGCAACGAGGGTCTGACGATTCCGAACCAGAGGCAGATGTTCCTCCTCCACCTCGGGAGCCTGCACCCAAAAAGCTGCAGACTGTATGAGAGCAATAATCTTTCATGATTCGCTCGTGTAGTTTCTGAGTGACTAATTAGCCCCAGTTTGTTTGACGTTTGTTTGCGCTTTCAGGGTGGGAACTTTAAGAGTTCCCAGAAGGTTTTTGCTGGTGGTATTAGGGCTGGGCAGGACTTGGGACATTGGGAGAAGCATACCCGTGGGATTGGCCAGAAGTTGCTGCAGAAGATGGGTTATGTGCCAGGAAAAGGCTTGGGCAAAAACGCACAGGGTAAAACTCATGTAGAACTTATAATGGCTTTTCCACTGTCGCTGTTATTGTGGTATTGTTACAATAACCAGACTCTGTGTCGACTGAATGTGGTGGCATTCACAGTAATATTTTTTTACTTGGATTGCTCAGTGTATCGCTGTTTATCTGTTGGTTCCAGGTATTGTGAATCCAATTGAGGCAAAGGTACGGAAGGGAAAGGGAGCTGTGGGGGCCTATGGCAATGAGAGGACAACGCAGTCTTTGCAGGATTTCCCTGTGGTCGACTCTGAGGAAGAGGAAGATAAGGTGAAGAAATGTGATTGGTTTACATCTAGAGTAAACGTTATTAAACGAGTCTATACAGCGATCACCATAGGATGGTAAATAATTCCAGCTTCTGGATTGTGTACAGTCTTAAACATCTCATCCTCATGCTGTTCAGGAGTTTCAGCGGGAGTTGGGCCAGTGGCGCAGAGAGCCAGGTGCTGGTAAGAAAAAACCCAAATACTCGTACAAGACGGTGGATGAGCTTAAGGCCCATGGAAAACTGGCGGGCCGGAGCATGACAGCCCCTGCCACTGAATTGGCTCAAGTCAAGGTGAGGGTCTGTCCGTGTCGGTGCAGGTCTATGACTGTGTGAATCTTTCCATTTACTCTATATGGTGCACTTCAATAGCCGTGTCCTAAGTTTATATGGACTGCAGACTTGTAACATATCTGCTTGTTTATGTGTTGGTTCAAAATTAAATCTGTTTATTAGTGTGATTTGTCAGCATGACACAGTTGTCACGGTGGGGTTTGATCCTTTATATATTTATATGTATGGCGTGTGCGCTTGCTGCAGGTAATTGATATGACCGGACGGGAGCAAAAGGTCTATTACAGTTATAGCCAGATGAGTCAGAAGCACAGCGTGCCCGAGGAGCTGCCGTTGAGCGTGGGAATGCGTGACCAGAAGGGCTCTGGGTTTGCACTGCCTGAGCTTGAGCACAACCTTCAGCTGCTGATAGACCTGACGGAGCAAGACATCCTTCAGGTTGGGCCCCAGGCTTAACAGTTCCTTTCCCCAGTGGTCCCCATTTCCTTTAGCTAATCCCCTGCCCCTGCCCTGCCAAACCTGTGTGGAAACGTTTCTCTTCGTGCTGCTAACCCAGGCTTTTGTATCCTGTCTGGACTTGCGCCTCCATCCTTCTTTTTCTGTCTTTTTTTCCCCCAATAAGAGTGCACGGAGACTGCAGCATGAGCACGATGTTGTGGTGTCTTTATCACACGAGAGTGCCGCCCTGCAGCAGAGGCTCGGTGAGGAGCAGGATGCCCTCGGCCGTCTGGAGGAAGTGTTGAAACTGGTGGAGCGTTTCGAGGCAGGGCAGTTGGGAGAGGGCCAAAGCCAGGAGGGGCCTCCCCTTACCTTGCAGGACTGCGCTGCCATCTTTGAAAATCTGCAGACCGAGTTCTACCTGGAATACAAGTCCCTCGGCCTGGGTGATCTCGCCGTGGCAGTGGTGCACCCCCTCCTGAGGGAGAAGCTCCGGGGTTGGGACCCTCTCAAGGTCAGACACCCAGTTCCTTGGAAGTATAGTGTGTCTCTTGATTTCACTTTTATGAAGGTTCTGTCTTGCTCTTTCTCTGTAGGAGAGTACATATGGCCTGGAGGAGGTGGGTCAGTGGAGAGCTATTCTGGAGTCTGGGCAACACCACCATAGCCACCCTGACACTTCTCACATGGATCCTTATCACAGGTATTGTCTGGTGTATTTGAACCTCTCCAAAAGCACAATAACATGTTGCATTGTCATTTTATTGCCATGCAAAGTGTGCAACTGCTTCCCAGTGATATGTTAAAATATCTTTAAGCCTAGAGAGACCACTGGGTGGCACTATTGTTCATTACATTGTATGAAATGAAATGAATGAATGGTCATTTGTGACAACTGAAGTTAAGTTAGATAATGCATTGTGTTAAGATGGTGCTCTTGATTTTGACAAATATTGAATATTTTTGTTTGTTATAACTTTAAGCCATTGTAATATGTATTGTTATTGTGTTTGCAGGCTGCTGTGGGAGGTGTGGGTTCCAGTATTGAGAACCACAGTGTCTCAGTGGCAGCCCAGGAATGTGGGTCCCATGGTGGACTGTGTTGAGAACTGGGCCCCACTCCTTCCCCTCTGGATCCTGGATCACTTACTAGAACAGCTTATCTTCCCAAGACTGCAGAGAGAGGTGGCACATCACACACACTCATTCACTTAGGCCTCTCTGTTTTACGTACAAATATATACACCTCTCACACATTCATTCAGCTGCTGTTATGCAGATGGGATGTTTTGGTATGGATGTTCAGAGCTGTCTGTGTTGACCTTACTCCAAGAAGTAATTCTATAAACGAATTTACACAAAATAACTATTTTTACTTCAATTCAAAATGTCTTCAAAATTATTTAAAATACAAATTTTATAAAGTTTAGTATTTATTCCAATACATTAGGTGGCATTGCAGAAAGTGATGAGTGTTTCCCTCATAGGTAGAGAGCTGGAATCCTTTGACGGACACAGTACCCATCCACTCTTGGCTGCATCCCTGGTTGCCACTGCTACAGGGCCGGCTAGAGCCCCTGTACCCCCCCATCCGGAGCAAGCTGGCCCACGCTCTTCAGCGCTGGCACCCCAGTGATGGCTCTGCTCGCCTCATCCTGCAGCCCTGGAAGGAGGTCTTCACTCCTGGTGCATGGGAGGCCTTCATGGTCAAGAACATTGTACCCAAGTTGGGTGAGTCTGCAACTCCTGGCTTATAACTTCAATTTGTTTGTCTTAATATACAGATAACCCTTTTTTTTTTTTTTTTTTTTTTATTGAAGTTTTGTAGCATTAATTTGCTTGGCACCAGGATGTTCATATTTGTCTACATCCTGTATAGTTACAGGATACAGATTGTGTACAAAATTAGCTCTGACTTCTTCCTTTAGCGCTGTGTCTGGGAGAGTTAGTGGTCAATCCACATCAGCAACACATGGACCCTTTCCACTGGGTCATGGACTGGGAGGGTATGCTGTCTTTGTCTAGTCTGGTGGGTCTGCTGGAAAAGAACTTTTTCCCGAAGTGGCTGCAAGTGAGTGAGCGAGCAATCCTGTGAACGTCTCTTTAGCCCAGCTGTCAAATAAAGGGGAGCCTAAGGAATGAAACAAACTGTGTGCTCCTGCAGGTGCTGTGCTCCTGGCTTAGTAACAGCCCAAACTACGAGGAAATCACCAAGTGGTACCTGGGCTGGAAGTCCATGTTCTCCGACGCGGTGCTGGCGCTGCCACTGGTCAAGGAGAAGTTTAATGAAGCGTTGGACATAATGAATCGTGCAGTGTCTTCAGGCATAGGTTAGTTTTCTCAGTCCTGCATTAACCCACTTCGTCTCTAACGCATGTGCACACAGGACAAGCAAACGCATGATAGCAGACATACTCGTGCCCTGCTCATTGTCCGTCTCTTATGCCCGTTATTTTGTTTGCGAAAGATACTTTCGGTCAGCAACATGCTCATGGTCATACACTACTTGTTGGCGGCTTCTACCACTCTCATCCTCGCAATCTCATTCTCCCTGTCCAGGCGGGTACCTGCAACCGGGCGCCAGGGAGAACATCGCCTATCTGACGCACACAGAGCGGCGTAAGGACTTCCAGTATGAGGCTCTGCAGGAGCGACGGGAGGCAGAGAGCGTGGCACAGCGGGCCATCGGGGCTGCTGGTGTGCCTACCAACTTCAAGGACCTGATCCAGGCCAAGGCCGAGGAGAACAACATTGTCTTCATGCCCCTGGTGGCGAAGAGGCACGAGGGCAAGCAGCTGTACACCTTTGGCCGCATCGTAATCTACATCGACCGCGGGGTAGTGTTTGTACAGGGGGAGAAGACCTGGGTTCCCACATCTCTCCAGAGCCTTATTGACATGGCCAAGTGATCTGGTCTACGCTGACCTTCGCTGAGACTGAATTGTAATGTGCAGGAATCTCCAGTTTGTGTTTTACTTTTTGTTCTTTTTCTTAAGGAAGTGTACTGAGGTCTTTTTCATCTCTGACAATAAATGCTGTCTTTTATATTTTAATAAATGTTTTGTGTTTCAATTGGGAAATTTGTTTTCCTGTGGTGTGGTAATAGTTTTTGTGAACTCAGTGTTACCTTGGCAGAATTAAGAATTATCTTCATCTGTTGAAAATCTAAAGCAATTGAAGAATCGCATATAACGTCTTTTCATGAATAGGCTGAAACAAATGACCTGTGCTGTAGTACGTGTTCAGGCAATTGTGCATTAACATGTTGATTCCAGCTTACCTTACCTGGTTTTGTGCAGGGTGTAATGTAATGTTGCTGAAGTGGGGAGAAATTGTTTAAGCAGCGCTTAAAACGGTTCAATGTTCAAATTAAGCCAGGTTATAAGCCTTAGTGAAATGGAGATGCTTCATTCTAAATTAAGTGGTGTAGTGCATTACGTTTGAATTACATATATAAAACTGTGCGACTTGGATAACGATTGGGTAATTATTGTTCCTTAACTCTTCCAGTTAAACATTTGTCATTTTGGTCAACACATGTCATTTTATTTTCTGGAATATAACTAAAACTAGAATTTGTGGAAAAGTTAGAATGCTTACATGTTAACAATGTAAAAATGGCTAATTCTGTATAACAAAAAAATCACTGAAATATTTAATGCTATTGTAAATACGATTTCTTAAAATTTACATTACATACAGTGTCAATGCAAAATTGTGTGTATAGTTAATAAATGAATGCAATATTTTAAAATAATATTTTCCAAACGAATGCCATTCTTGTAAAGAGGCCTAAACCTCTTCGCACGAATCAATGTTACTACGAGAAACGTATTGGCTTAAATAAAGCATTGTAAGTAAATGATTGGCTAACTGATGCTTGGATCGAACATTTCTCCTTAAAACCTTGAATTTGAGCATTCGCTAGTGGTAGTCTCCAACCAAAGAAAAGGCGACTACTAACCATTGAGTGGCTGGTAGATCTATGTTCCAATAAGGCAACAGAATTTAATTAAAGGAAATAATCGAACACTCTTCAAACTAGAAGAATTCCGGCTCTCACCGACCTGTTAGTTTTTCTTTAAGAAGCTCTCCTGTTCTCCACTCATTACCTGTATTAACTGCACCTGTCCACACACTCAATCAAACAGACTCCAACCTCTCCACAATGGCCAAGACCAGAGAGCTGTGTAAGGACATC
>JAOYSI010072928.1:0-19956 GCA_025775065.1 Hiodon alosoides | reverse complement strand
ATAACACATGACATAGTTCACACACATGTAAATACAACTGAAAATCACACCCTGGTAGATGACAAAGCACTTGACATGTCAGTTCACACACAAGGCAGTGCTACTGAAAATCACACACTGGTGAAGGAGATAACACATGACATAGTTCACACACATGTAAATACAACTGAAAATCACACCCTGGTAGATGACAAAGCACTTGACATATCAGTTCACACACAAGGCAGTGCTACTGAAAATCACATACTGGTGAATGAGATAACACATGACTTATATCAGTTCACACACAAGGCAATGCTACTGAAAACCACACGCTGGTGAATGAGATAACACATGACTTATATCAGTTCACACACAAGGCAGTGCTACTGAAAACCACACGCTGGTGAATGAGATAACACATGACAAATATCAGTTCACACACAAGGCGCTGTTATAGTGGCCGTTTGGTCCGAAAGTTTTCTTTCAGACTGTTCAGCATGTTTACATCTAGTTCTTACACATGATGAAATAGGAGCTTCATTAGTGGTAGTCACTAATTAAATTAATTGCACAAGTAAGTTAAAAAGTAAAAAAAGTCTTGTGTATTATACACTTATAGAATAGTGCCATTATTATTATTAAATACTTGTTGAAAAGTGTAGTCAGACTGCTATACTAAAATTAGTCCAACATATTTTTTTATTCCAAATATACTATATAAGGTACAACTTTTGTTTTACTTCTCACTGAATTCCTTTTCACAGTATTTATTAATGCCCTGCAAAATTCGATGCTTAATATTCCAATTATGCTCATCGAATACTATGTGATACTGCTGCAGAAACACTAAACTATGTCCATTTCCAAAATGTGGTCACCTGTGATACATTTCTGGTCATTGCCACCTCTGTTTAATCTGCATCTTAGACTCTAACTGAGACCCAATGCTAACTCATTGTTGAACATTGTTTCCGGACTGGGAGTATGGCCCAGAATGCTTTTCAAACACAAATTCCCATGCCATGACTCCTCTGGTGTGGCTGATTCCGATCTCTGCCCTCCCTTTTCACAAAAAGGCTGCCCAGGAAGCCACCCCCTCATCACGCCCTTTTTTCACACGCCCTCTCGTCTCGTCCTCTAACACCAACTGGCCTTGCCCGGCCCTCCCTGCTCTCATATCAGTGGGGCTGTGGGCATCGCCGTAAAACCACAATGTACTAGCACAGGAAAGAACTTGTGCTCTGGGAAGATGCCAGCGTTCACACAGAACGCGACCGCAGGCCTCACGGTCAGTAAATGCGCCCGCCCTCGCGGAAGAACCGAGCCCTGCGAGCTGGATTCCGAAACGTGTTTAAAACAGAGAAGGTGAACACAGCCAGCACTGAGACCCGCAGGTGTCAGCCTGGAACCCGCTGCCACACGGGAACGGGGTCTCGCTGAGGTTTGCGTCTGATGCCGGGAATTGACTGTTGTGAAATTTCGTTTGACAGTTTGAGGTGTAATGGGAGAGGTGCAGCTTGCTCTCCTCCCCCCCCCCCCACTCTGCCAGGACCGCAGGGAGAAAACCCGGCGCCAGACCCTGGGTACACCATGGCCTTTCCTCCGGACAATGCCCGTGATACTTTTTAACAGCCCATTTTTCTCAGCTCCTAACTCTCCGGCTGTCTCCAGCCCGCATGGCTTGCCCCCCCGACCTGCGCCCCTCGCCCCGCGGTCCTCGGTCCTCTTCCCAGGCTGGGCCTCCACACGTGACTTCAGTCCAGAAGGCCCCTCACAGTCTCATTAACCCTCCCCCTCTCTCCGCCGCACTCGTCTGGTTCACTACCCTTAATTAATCCTTCCAATTGTCTATTTTTCCTTATTTCTGCTTCCTTGTTTTCACGTTTGAGTTGTTTTTGGCTGGGCGTTTGGTTCCTGCATGCTCGGGCGCAAAACAAAACCTGCTTTTACTGCTGCTGAAGCGTCACCCTCTCTGAGCAGAGCCGTGTCGCGTTTGCCTCTCTCTGTCACCCTGGAACACTTTTTCAACTGAACTCATTCAAACTGGGTTCCCAAGTGGCACTAAGATCTCATTTTCAGTACAGTTCCCTTGTGGAGGAACCTGTTCTAGTGTTACACAAATATGGAACTGTCAGTAGCTGTGTTGTTAATAATAACAACATTTATTTGTATTGCGCTTTTCATTTTACAAGTTTTTGGCAGATAAGTCCATACCAAAAATAAATAAAGATAATGTGTCTAAATGTCAGATTATATTAACTCAAAAATTGTTAGCCATACTGAACATACAATTCAATGAATGACACAATGAGCCTAAATTAGGCCATTATAGTATAACCACTGACAATAATGAAATTTGGTGCATCTGTAAAGAAAAAGCACAAAAAACACAATGGAACTCTGGTGCCATCTTGTGGTCAAAAAATGCAAAATTATGACGACGATGATGGAGATCGATGCAAAATTACTACCTGTTGAAGTTGCCTTGGATACGAAATTGCCTTAGACCGAATCAACGCTAAAATTATCCAATTGAGTAAGCATTAGAAAATCCCCGCGTTGCTTGATTTTAGCTTAACAGTTTTAAATAGCTAAGTCCCGAGTGTTTTTGTTTTAAGTTTATGTGCAAATGTGTGAACTGTATCTGTTCTGCTTCTAGTAAGACTAGTCTCTGTCCCTTTGCTTCCTCCCTACCACTCCCAATGCCTGCATTGCTACCCTCTGATTAGCTCCAAGGCAATGGTATGTACTAACACTCAGCACAGTGCTTTTCTCTGCTACTCAAACTGACAATTGACATTGGGAGGGGGGAAAATGAGAAATCGGGCTAAGTATTTAGACTTAATTTTTGAATAATGGTAGAAATTTTCCTTGCAGCCAAATTGCTGGGCCCGTCAGAGTACAACACGTGCCGTAAAAGGGTGAAACAGAGTGAAGCTGAATTCAATCACTCAGTCACTCATACCATGTACTGTAGGCATTTCTCATTTTCCCTCTTATTCCATGATGAGCAAGAAGAATATGATTTGCTGTTTTTTTTTTTACGTTTGTTGTTGTTGAGTCAGTCTACTGTGAAGGAAAATACGCCAGATTACACCCCCCTCAAATTTACTGGTGTTCATGTCGTTGGGCATAATCATTCACTGCAGTAATAATAATTCACGGGCAACACAACAGCATTAAGTAAACTAGACTGTTAATACAACACCTCTTTAGATAAGGTGATGGTGGGAGGGGTCTGTCGCATGGCTCCTCCCTGTCGCCGAGCCCTTTGTGGCTATTGGCCGCAAGGCGAGGGTGGGGTTTTAGACTTGCCCGTACGAGGACAGTGTGTGAAATACCTGGGGCTTTATGCTGTAGATTGTCCCCACAGACAGACACACACACCCCAGCTGGGTTGCCTTTTCCCCTGTTAGGTGTGTGTATGTGTGCCTTGGCTTGGCTGACCATTGCCACTGATGCCCGTGCTCCGTCTACACCCCCCACCTGCAGAACACGGCTCTAGATAAGGAGACGATGCTGCTCACCCGCCGCTGTCCCGAGACCCACCCGGACGGATCAGGAGACAAAGGCCCGCCCACCCAGCCCAAGGACTCCGCCCCAACCCCTGCCACCCTCCCACCAGTCTCCCCCAGGCCAGGGCCGCAAGGGCCAATTAGCAGGGAGGGAGGGGCTGAAGACATGGAGCCCTGAGGAGAGGAGATTATAAGGCAGCCCCACCCCCCCGCCCCCATCTATTTCGCGCATGTAGGGGGCAGATCAAGCTCCATCACTGTGCCCTTTTTGATGTCTCTCACTTCCTTATTTTGAGCGGGAGGATGCTGCGGTTTTGTTTTTCTCATCGACCGTTAGCGGTTGTAATAAATATACATACGAGTCGCGGAGGAGCCTAGACACGGAGCGTGGTCTCATGTAGATTCCCTAAGCTAATTCTGGTGATGTTTTTTTTGTAACTGTTATTTATTATTTCCCGAACGTCGTGGTTGGTTGGTACACTCGTGCGTTGATCATGATTTAATCCGAAAGTCCTTGTTTACTGCTGGAATTCAGATAAGCTACTATTGTTGCTTGTAGTTTAGAACCCGAAGATTTTACTTAAAACTTGAAGTATGGAAAAAAAAAAATTTCCCCCCACTTGTGAGCATGTTCAAAAAAACGTTACGGTCAATGGCTTTACACCAAAAGAGAAGTAGAGCTTGCCTTGAGTAAGTGTGAGATGATGAATGTGAGATTTTGAGGGCATGTGCCCGACAATCTGCTGGAAACGCCTGCCTTGGCTCCTACACCACCTGAAAAACACAGCTTTGCCTTCGAGAACCCACAACTCTTACCTGTGCAGACTACTAACGTGAAGCCTCTTAAGCCCAACTCTTTGTTATATTTTGCTGCGTTTTGGTTTGGTTTGGATTGGTTTGGTATTGGTATTGGTTGGCAGGGTTTTCTGCTTGTGGAAGGTTCTGTCGCCATGGCCCCAGCGAGGAGGTTTTTTTTACTGCATGTCTGCTCCACCCCTCAGCTCCCACACCATACAACAACCGCCTACAGGAGCAGAGGAGCCACTGACTTTTATTTAGTAGACAAGCTTGTTAAGGCCAGCCCCTCAAAACCAGCCTTCCTAACGCTCGGTTATACCCCAGTGGTACTAGAAGTCAGACAGATGGATTTTGACCAGAAGATCATCTCTTTTTTTTTGGGAAACCATGTTCAGCCTGCGCAGGCCTATGGAAAACCGATTTGATTTAATGTTTTGAGTTTGGGGGGGGAAACCTACTGTACCTCCTAGTGGTTTTGATGTCAAATTTCATTTTGTAATAGAAGTAAATCTGAGAACTTCAGTTAGAATGCAATAAAACTCTCCCTGAAAGTTTGTACGCGCTGTGTGTCAATTACTACGTTTGTACGAGCGGTGTGTCAGTCACTACACGTTTGTACGAGCTGTGTGTCAGTCACTACGTTCGTACGAGCCGTGTGTCAGTCACTACGTTCGTACGAGCTGTCTAAAATGGCTGTCAGACTCGTTATGTTCAGATTGCAATTACCATTCGGACCACTTCCCCATTACAAATGTCATTTTATTGTTTAAACTCATCACACATCAAAAGACACTCATTCAAAATCAATTGCCAGAGTAGTCAGTGACACATAAAAATACAGTAGGTTATGGTTTCATAGCAGGTGTCTCCACAACCAGCTTGACTCAAATTAAATGATATGGAATGTTTATACTTAATAACCGTTTACTTTATAACAATGAACCTTAGCAGAATGCAGCTTTATATACCAGAGTTTACCCATTGCGTTTACAATAGACATGTGTTCCGTGTTCACCAAACGTGCTAGAGGAGGAACAGAAAGGACTTCGGTTCTTCAAAACCCTTTCAAAGTCCTTTTAGGCAGGCTGCAGAATGGGTCAAGACAGTCGGTTCAAGTTTGGTATTCTAAAGGGATTCTGCTGCCTATAGGTGGTAATGTAGTGCGCCGCCCAGTGGCTGAAACGGACAACAGTTCCAGACACGCGTGAATCTGCTACCAAGGTGGCGTTTTTTTTTTGTTTTTTTTTAAAACCATTTAGTTTGTCGAAAACAACCAGTCAGTGGCTGCCCTCGCGCTCCAGGATGCAATCTCGGTTTCGATCACACGAGCACAGCCCTCACAGACAGACCCTCTTCAGAAACCACGCTGCGTATCTGACGCACGCTCATTCTTAAAAACGGGGCGTTGAATTCCTCGCCCCGTGGGTTTCTCCGGCGGGACAACAGCGCTTTGTTCCGAGGACCAGAGTAGCTAAGGTAAATCATCGCAAACTGAACGCCGTCTCGTATTGCTGTATTCAAGGTGTCTTCAGTTGCGCGATGTTAATGAAAAACAGTGCGAACAAAAACAAATTCAAACTTGCCGTACAATACACTGAAATCAATTCCCCCAATTACACATACGTTTAAGACGACATACGTAAATATCATTTTCTACCTAAATCACCACTCAAACCCCGTTTACTCGCACCAAGATGAAAATAGACTTTTACAGCTAAAAATAGATTGTTTTTTTTTAATAGCTATATAACCCAACCCCAATTTTTATATTATATGAAATTTAATAGGATCTACAAAATATAGCAACGCCCATTTTAAAAATAGTTCTTTCGACAGAATTTGAGATACATTCAGGAATTCAGCGTGTGTATATTTATATCGAGTAGTGCCTATGAGAGGAAATGGCAGAGTAGCAGGCTCCTCTCCTCTCAGTACCTGGTCTGGTACTCATGGTGCCACCTGTTGAAATCATTGTAAAACAGAACTATACTCCCGGAGGCCATCCCCGTGATAATGCACCTACGCAGAGGGACAGAGCAGAGAGAGAGAAAGGCAGGGTTAGCATGTGTGGATTGCCTCCCCCGTCCACGCGTCCCGTTTTCCTGCCTCAGAACTGTCCCAGCACAGAAACAAGAAAGTGAGACACAACGGAATGTTGGTTTGAGCACGTGGTACTCACCTTTGGTCATGTGACATGGCCATAGAGCGGATTCCCGCATCACAGCCGGGGTAGGTAAAAAGCTGTTTCAAGTTGTGGACCTGCCAGACTGTCAGTATACCTCCATCGCCCCCCGACAGCAGGTACTGTCCGTCCCGGCTCAGCAGCATGGCCTGGGGGGGGGGGAAGGGGCAAATCAACACCACCGTTGGCACCTCTCCTGGCAAAGTAGTCCGAATGGACTGCTGAACACATGTACCGTGCGCCAAGGAAACGATAACGAGGTGAAGATCCTCGCCTGGCTCTTCAGACGGGCTGTAATAAAGTTCGGAGCGCTGATTGATGCGTTTCACAGAGCGGGGTACTGGCCTGGGCCCGAGACTGGGGCGTCCGGCCGGGACCCTGGAAGGCTCTACATCATGTGTGTGATCAGCCCGGGAGGGGCCCAGTTTCCAGCAGGAGCGACGCAGCGTGCGGCGGCGCCCGGCCAACACCACACCTCCCACCGAGAGACAGTGCAGAGAGGGAGATTTATACCTCTCATCTGGTTCTCCTGCGCTCGTGAGAGGCTGTGTTACAATTTAAGGGGTCCCTAGGGCAACGAGGACAATATAAAATGCCAAACATGTGTGAGAGTATTTATGAATGTGTGGTACCAATGAAACGATCGCGCAGCTCACATGGAACTGTATAATGACAAAAAAACCCAGACCTGAGTGAATGTAAAGACTTTCTGACTGCCAAAGGTGATACACATTACAGAGATACAGACAAAGAAAGCAACATTACTGAGGAAATTAAAGTAATACACTGTCAATTGGCCATAATGCACTAGTAATGCAACTTTCTGCAACCACGAGCCACTAATGTTTTTTTGTACAAAAACGACAACTATCCGCCGTACAGCGACGTCCCTTTCCAAAGGCTTTTGCCGAATTTTAACCCTTTAGCGTGCTTGGCCAGTAGGTGTGGCGCCGTACTGCCGCGCTGCTATTTTGAAGCGAACGGCGGAGACACCACTTTGTTTGATTGACACTTAATGAGTGAGTGACTGTAAGGGTTGTGGAGTAAGCGATGAGGTCAGCTCGTTGTTGACCGTTTACCTAGTTTTAATAAACCATGTTACATCTGCCCCCTGCTATCTTTAATGCAGTGACCGGCACTATCACCTGCTGTGGCATTGGTATGACCGCCCACAGACCGGAGGGGTTGGTATAACAGCCTACCCCTGTCGACACTAGAACAATAAAACCCTGGAGCAGAGCTCTGGCGGGGCCGGTAGGGGGCTGGAAACCTGGCACAGTGACGGGTCGGCCCGGCTGGAAGGGACGCACGCGGCCTGGCCCGTAAATCAGCCCTCTGCAGTGAGCTGGAGGAGCCATCATGGCTGCCTGGTCTCGCGTGTCCCAGAGACCGCTCTGATGTCGGGGCGACGGGGATTTTAGGCCGGACGCCAGACAGGGACACATATCCACTTGTGTTTTTTTCCCCCCCACAAAGGTGGAGGCAAGATTTATATAGTCAGTTAGTCAATCAATAACGCACATGCAGACACACAAAACCTGTTCAAATGAATTCAATATATTTGTGCAATGTAATCCATTAAACAAGGCTCCAAGTTTCCAACCTAATTTCCTGTCAAAAGAAAACGATGAAGGCCCGTTTCCTCTCTTAACCTCTCTGTGAAGCCGGGGCAGGGTCATTAATACACATCTGTGCACCACTGTAAATGGACACAGAAAGCCAGGACAAACACTTATTTATACCGGAGTCATACAGAGAGCTGGAAACGTGGTGCCCGGCCCGGTCCAAATAAAACTCAGCACCAGCACCTCAGACAAGCCCAGGAATTTCTCCCGTGGATGTCAAAACGCTCCCTCGTCCCAAACGACACGATCTGTGAGGACCACCACTACTAACTATCTATACACACGCTTATCTCAGCTGAAGGGTTTTTCACACTTAAATACAAATACGCAGTAACATTTTTGGGATTACTTAAAAAAAAAAAAAAAACGTATTGTAGTTTAGTTCAGTACCCGTGTTCAGTGAGAAGGCCGTGTAAACAAATGGTCAAACTGATCAAGACTACCCTAAAAAGCATGAGCCGGCAGGCCACAGAGGCTCTCAGAGAAAGCAGAGCTTTCCAAATAAAAAGCAGGTGTGAGGCTGTGATTACGCCCTGGTGTTTCCCAGGCCGTGCGGAAACCTTGCCGCCGCCGCCGCCTCTCACTAGCAGCACCGCTCCCTGTGAATAAGAGATGTGTCAGTCTCCTGCATGATGATTAGACATGGGGACCTGTGTCAGTCTCCTGCATGATGATTAGACATGGGGACCTGTGTCAATCTCCTGCATGATGATTAGACATGGGGACCTGTGTCAGTCTCCTGCATGACGATTAGACATGGGGACCTGTGTCAGTCTCCTGCATGATGATTAGACATGGGGACCTGTGTCAGTCTCCTGCATGATGATTAGACATGGGGACCTGTGTCAGCCTTCTGCCATATCCCAGCCATCCCCATCGACACACGAGACCCAATCAAACACACGGCCCAGCCCCCTAGGAGCTCCCCTCTGACCCCACGGCAGCGGGGCGAGGCAGGTCCCCACAGTGCCCTGGGGCAGGCAGGCCAGCCTTTAATCATGGCCTCCGCTGGCTCCCCTGATGAAGGGCAGGGGGGCTCGGAGAAAAGGGAACCGGGCCCAGAGTGCTTCAGGCTGCGGCCCAAATGCCTGCCGTTGGCTGGGGCAAACTGTCTGCTGCCTGAGGCAAACCCTGGTCCCGTCCTCCAGAACCAGGGCTGAAACACCACATTCCACATCTCCACTAAGGAGAGGACTGGAAAAAATCCACCCCCAAGGCACACAGCCTTGTGTTTACCAGAGAAATGGAATGGGGCCCACCGAGATGTTCTCTACCCTGTCAGTACACAGTTAGTCCACCGTGTCTGTATCACACTCACAGTGCGAGAGACACAGTTAGTCCACCGTGTCTGTATCACACTCCCTGTGTGAGAGACAGTTAGTCCACCGTGTCTGTATCACACTCCCTGTGTGAGAGACAGTTAGTCCACCGTGTCTGTATCACACTCCCTGTGTGAGAGACAGTTAGTCCACCGTGTCTGTATCACACTCACAGTGAGACACACAGTTAGTCCACCGTGTCTGTATCTCACTCAGTGTGAGAGACACAGTTAGTCCACCGCGTCTGTATCACACTCACAGTGCGAGAGACAGTTAGTCCACCGCGTCTGTATCACACTCAGTGTGAGAGACACTGTTAGTCCACCGCGTCTGTATCTCACTCAGTGCGAGAGACACAGTTAGTCCACCGTGTCTGTATCACACTCACAGTGTGAGAGAGACAGTTAGTCCACCGTGTCTGTATCTCACTCAGTGCGAGAGACACAGTTAGTCCACCGTGTCTGTATCACACTCACAGTGTGAGAGAGACAGTTAGTCCACCGTGTCTGTATCACACTCACAGTGTGAGGGACACAGTTAGTCCACCGTGTCTGTATCACACTCACAGTGTGAGGGACACAGTTAGGAGGAGACGGGAGAAGGAAGGAGTGCGCTCACAGTGTGAGAGACACAGTTAGGAGGAGACGGGAGAAGGAAGGAGTGCGGTCACAGTGTGAGAGACACAGTTAGGAGGAGACGGGAGAAGGAAGGAGTGCGCTCACCCTCATGTTCTCCTCCACCTCCGTGTGACCCAGGAGCTTCCCGTTCACACTGAAGACGCAGAAGTGGCCCTTGTCGTAGTACACCACGCAGTGTCCCTCCGCCGAGGACTGGACCAGCTTCGGGCGCAAGCAGCCCTCCGGGCCCTCCAGGGTCCGCAGGAGGTCCCCGTTCATCGAATGTATCAGGCACGGCCCCTCTGCAGACGAAACAAGCCACCCCGTTAGGGCTCTGATACGAGCAGGTGTAAACAGAGCCCTCACCCTTCTCCACGTTAGGGTTCTGAACTGGCCCTGATACGAGCAGGTGTAAATGGAGCCCCCAAACCTAACAGGGAACTCACCCTTGGACCCACTAATGACGAGGCCCAGTTCTGCACACACGCTGGCACAGGTAACCTCACAGTCGTGACCCGTCAGGATAGCTCTGGGAATCACAAACTCAGCTGGAAAAGAAAAAGAAAAAAAACACAATTTCCACTGTTACAGTTTGGCCCACACAGACAAGACACTTGTACATGGACATTTTTGCAGTGGTTAACAATGTCAGTATATGGCCACCAGGGGGCAAGCAAACACAACTGAAATATTTTTTACAATGAAATAAATATTGCCTAATTTGAAAGGCATTGAAACAATAATAGATTACATTTTTAAAAATCAGGAAACCCTTTGATTAAATGTGTAAATCTATCCCAAAATCACACGAATGCTTTGTGTGTAATGACATAAAACAGAAGAGAAAACCACACACATTTCAGCTTTAGTACTAAATAAACCGTTTTTTGTTTTCTTAATAGACGGCAATAAAGGAATTCAGGGACAATTACTTCAATGCATTTTTAGCAAAGGTCACCACGAAAGGAGCGCAGTGATATGTGTTAATATTCGTCCGCGTTGACGCTCAACGAGATGTCGGCCCGTGTGAGGGGCGCTGAAAGACAGCAGGAACGGGTGAAGTGTCCCGAGTTTGGGGGGCTGTTCCGTTCCTACCACGAGTTCATGGACGACAGAAAGAAAGCTGCTTCTACATTGCCTTCCCAAAAAGAGAGGCAATGGCAGCAATTTGTCCGTTTGGGCCCGGGACGCAGAGAGTTCACCGACTCCAGACCAGAATAGTGCCGGCACGTCCGCTCACTCGACTGACTCAGACCACAGAACGCACCAGTTACCGACAGCACCCCCCGCTCACGCTGCGGTCCCCAGCAAGTCTCCGTCCCCATAAACACTCGCCTCCCAAAACAAAAGCAGATGCCCCGCACCGAGCAGAAGGGTTCTGTTTCAGCCGGAGAACCGGGACGGAGCCCTGGTTGTGGACGGAGAGAGCGTGATTGACTTGTTTTGATGGACCCGTCAGGGACCAAAGCTAAACAGCCAGCCCCAGCCGGTCTTTCCTGAGGGACGGAGCTTATATCTTTCTCATTTCTATTCCTGGTACACATTACAACTGCACTGTAGCAAGAAGCTGCAGTTTCACAAATTTTTTTTCTTTTTTTAGATTAAATGACACTTTCCTACAAGAAAAAAATACAGATCGGACAAACAGGCGAATGCCTTTACTGTTTGGCGGCGTGCCGGAATGTGAGCTTAACCTTTAACCTCTTATCTACACTGTCCGTCAGCAGGATCGACTCGTTTATTCAATCACCCCAGCTTCAAACCAAACTTACAGGAGAGAAAACGCAAAGTGGAGACTTGTCTCACGGTCTGGAGGTGAGCTGATTGAAAAAACGTTTCTGGGCTGGCAGGGGCCCGTTTTTGAAGAGGTCCCTGGGATTTTAAAAACCCTGAACCGGCGCTCGGGTTTACAGCGGCGAGTGAAAGTGGGCGGATTGATAAGTGGACTTGTTCTACAGGGGGTTCCCCAGAACCTCTGCCCCTTTGATCTGAGCAAAAGGTTAGAGTCAGACAACTTTCTCAGTCCCGCAAGTGAGTTCATTAGAAGTTCATTATCAGACCGAGCCTGGTTACCGCAGGGGCTCTGCTAGGCACCAGGGGTCTTATTAAAACTGGAGAAACCCGAGTTCAGCCAGCAATGGCCTAAACAGATACCCAGAGAGAGAGATCTGGCTTAGGCTGGAACCAGCGGCGATACGCACACTCACAGATGTATTCATTTACTCACTGACATTAGTTTACTGGGAAGTCACAAAATCCGCATATGCAAATCAGGTCGTGGTGCATCCTGCGTGCGGCTTTGATCTCCTGGAAAGCCGAAAAAGAACCCGGCAGGGAGCTACACGCGTTTCCTGCCCCCCCGAAAGCACGGGAAGTCGCCAAGCAGTCAACATTTTAAACCGAGGTCCTGATCCACGTGCGGCTAAACTTCGGGTTCTGGCCGTAACGCGGGTTCTGTCCGCAACGTCCGTAACAACCTTTTGTTGACATCTCTTTCTCCCAGCGAAATGTGTTGACAGACGTGAAAATCACCTGGGTTCGCCACACTGTGGGTCTGAACCACTCAGGCCCTGTGGATAAGGACACACACCGCCCGCTAACCCGCGCGGGCAGGCAGGCAGGCGCAGTCCTAGGTATGAAGGAAAGTAAACTCAAACACATCCATCTAATTGGGACATAACTACTAAACATCCTTAACGTCTAAACTGTGACTTATGTTTTACAACTCCGGGGGTTAAGGCATGAAGTCAGATTTCCAGAGAAAAATATCAATAAAACTGATATATTGGTATATCACTTAACCTTTCACCATCTGCCCACATTTGGTACGCATTACGGCAACATCTGATTACAATTTAATACCTATATATCTATAGTGAAAATGGGTGTGAGGAGTGAAGAGTATATCCCTTTTCTTGGAGGGAAAGTTTGCCTTTGGGAGCGTTTCCTGCTTAACTTTCACCCTGACGCAGTAACATGGTGCGTTTCCTTCAGCATCTCTCCATTAAAACGGCGTAGATCATCCAGCCACAAACAAGGAAATTAGTAGGATTTGTTGGTTCAATACAACCACCAACTAACCAGCAATCGGTACAACCTAATAAAAGTGGATTAGAAAAAATGCATGTGTGTGTGGGTGCTATTTATGTTTAGGCATTAATTATAAAACTAATCTGCCAAGTTCATTAATCAAATATGATTCAAATCTCACAATCCATGTCTTTTTATTAATTTAAATTCAATTATCATTGTTGTACCACTTCTGGCTTGAATCTCAACAATGGAGATTCCTGACCCTCAGCGTTCTTATATATAGCGTATAAAACCACAGGAGGGCAGCCTAGTCTACAGAATCCTTCAGTACGCCTACTTCCTTAGCTTGCGTTCATCTTGGCCTGTGTAGAGGAGTTTATACCAGGCTGTAAATGAGCGACACCTGACAGACCCAGCCTGAGAGAGGGGAGGGGCAGGCAGGCAAATCCAAACATAAACCACACCGGGATCCAGCCTGCCTGGGGGCCAAAGGAAGCCAGTCATCTGTTTGAGGGCCTGAACAGCACGCAGGGCCACAGCAGGGCGCTGTAGATGGGGAAAGGGGCCACTTGAAAGTATTATGTTTGGAGAGGGAAAAAATGAGAGAAGAGCTGTGTTTGCGAGCCCCATGGCTAACAGACCATCCTGCGCGTTACGCCAATGGAGCGCCTCATTGTTCTGCTGTTTGGCCGAGCCAACGTCATTAACCCCCCGAAACAAAGCCCTGCTTTTCTTCTCCCCAAACAGGCCGGTCGGGGACATGCACCAGGGGTCCCGAGTTAATGATCTCGCGTTTTAGGGAAAGAGGACAGGCCATTCGTCCAAGCGCTGTCAATTTGGCCTCAGTCTGTCGACAGGTTGCGACAGAATTCCACGGTTGTCGTTTGTTTCCTATGGCATGGCTGTACCTTATTGGTCAATGCGACTCTGCACCAGTATATTTACACAGCAGTGGTAATGGTAATTAAACCCTAAATACACTTTAAATTAATCTGAAAACATAGAGAATGATATAAACTATGTCTCTTTATGTAGAGTACACAAGGTTTCTATTGACCTTTCAATGGTATATGCTTGTAAGACATTCAGTAGGCCTAATGTCTAGGGTTCGACATCATAAATCAAACGTCAGTGTGAGCTGTCTCCATATAATGCTTAGAGAACAAACAAACGTATCCGCTGGTTTCGAAATCCTGGATCAAACATATATTATTCTTCATTACGTGAAATTCAAACCCGTAAACCGCAGAAACTGGACATGTTCTCCAACATTCAGCACTTATTGCGTAACATCTCACATGCATTAATTGCTTCAAATAAAAATGCGAACTCTCTGAGACGTAGCCCCTCCTCACAGTTTGCGTTGCATAAATGAGAAATGAGAAAAATGAGAAAGCAAACGGGCTTGGGTAAGTAGTCAACGGGCCCATTGCTTCAGCGAGCCTCAGAACACACGCGCTCAGTACGTCGGCCCGCATGACTAAGCCAGTCTAATTAGCGCAGGGGGAGCACTCCGCCACCGTTGGCGTTTGGCGCTCTTTGATGTTTTCGGTGAGTAAGGGCAGACCTTCACATTCTTCAGGTTTACTGACCGCCCTGGTCCCGTTTTAGATGGATTGCCGTTGCCGGCGGTTGGCTTTCCTGAGCGTCCCAGAGCCCTTGCAACATTAGCTGTCTTTCAGCAGTCCTCAGCCCCGCTGCTTCCAATGAGACACACACACGCACCCGTGCAGGCGCACGCGGACGCAGGCACGCACACACACACAGGTGTGCATACAACTGCACTAACACACATACACACTGAGCTTTACATTTCGGAGACATGCACGCATGCATTCAAAAGTTGAGAGTGTAGTAAATAATTTCAGAGGAGTGATGCAGTCCGTTTGAAGGCTTGGTTAAGACCCTGTGTGAATGAGAGTGGGTGGGGGGTGAGGGGGGGGTGGACATACTGCCTGGGTTTTCCCCAATGCTGCTGTTCTTGCCATTCCAGTACCACAGCAGAAGAGTGGCGTCCCGGGACCCCGAGAGCACGTAGCAGTCTCCCCCGATGTAGGACTCGGACCTGGCCAGGCATGTCACAACATCCCGGTGTCCGAAAACAATCTGGGTCAGCTTCCCTGAAAGAGAGAACCGCATGTATTCAATATAGCACAGCACTGGGCTTCTTCACAGGATTCACAACACTGCATGTGCGCGGATCCAGTGACAGGATTCACTACACTGCATGTGCGCGGATCCAGTGACAGGATTCACAACACTGCATGTGCGCGGATCCAGTGACAGGATTTACAACACTGCATGTATGCGGATCCAGTGACAGGATTCACTACACTGCATGTGCTCGGATCCAGTGACAGGATTCACTACACTGCATGTGTGCAAATTCAGCCATTAGCCAATTATCTTCATTAGCCATGAAAGTCATATTTTAAAGGTATGCAGAAAAGCAACATTAACAAAAATGCAGTAACTGTATTCACAATTTATATTCGGAATTTCAGTAAAATATTATATTTTAAGAATTCAGATAAGGATCATATATCTTCTGCACGTTTAGATGTGTTCACTTTCCTTGAATAATTAAACTAAAATTTAAGACTTAAATCCTGCCTTTCGGTGCAAAAAACAGACCCAAGTGAAAAATAGAAAACACACACATTAGAAGCGAGCTAAATGTGAGAAATTTCCAAAAATAAACCATTAGATAACACAATGTGCTGGGATTGAGGTATAAAGACAACAGATCTTTTAGAAATGCGCCTGGCCTTTGGAGATGTGCGCCTACTAAACAAATTCACTTGGTTCAGCAGGGACAGGAAGCTCGGTGCGTTCACCAGACGAAATAATTCAATCAGGGGGAACATCAGATCGGGGTTAAAAGCACCGTAGTCCAATCAACTCTTAACAGATAGTGTACCCTCGCTCTGTAACCTTGGGGATTAGGGTCTGTAGAACAGCGTGACAGCTGTTGACTGTTTGTAATGACACCGTTCACCACCTTCCTGTGGCTGCAGACAAACAAAGGAGTGAGGAGCCCCCCGGCTGCCCTTTGAAATTGAATTGGGAGCCCTATGCAGATCTCTATGAGATGAGGGTCGCAACCCCGCGCAGCCTCCCTAATTTGCGATCTCCCCCCACCCGCGGATGAGATTACCCGAGTCGGTGGAGTAGATCCGGAAGCTCTTGTCCCAGAAGCCGCACACCAGGATGAAGCGGTTGTCGGCGGTGATGGCGAAACACTGGGAGTGGATCTGGATACTCTGGTCCAGCAGGTCGGTGATCTGGCGCCGGTGGGTGCCCGTGTTGCTGGCTGAGAGGGAGAGGGAGAGAGGTGAGGGTCTGAGCAGGGCGCTCACTGTGCTGACCGACAAGGCACAGGCTTTAATGACAGTCCTTTGGTTTTTTCAGTACCGACAGAAGATTTTACACGCTCTTCTGTGCACCCTCCAACATATCCATCATTGGCACGTGCAAACGTGCAAATCTTTTGTGGAGTTTCCATTCCATTTCAATTTAGGGTAAAAAAAACCCAGTCTTAAAAAAAAGCAGGCGATGTGAAACGAATGATAATGAATGATTCTTCAGGTCTGTGAGCTGTGGGGGTCATGGCAGAAGACCTAACACAGTGCCCTGTCAAGGGGAGACGAGCAGAGCAAAGCCCAGAGAAACAGGTGTGGAGAACAGCAGTTAATCCTCGCCCATCGTTAAAGCCCATTATCAACATTTGGCTGCCCCGCCAGTCACGCAGAATTTACAGTGTTTAGAGGAAATCTTGGTGGAATGCACGCTCTACACATGCAAACATGAAACCTTCTCACAAGCAGAAGAAACCCCCACAGACGTGTGCGTAATATACGGCCCGAGACTTTTACTACCATTTGATTCTTTGGTTTATATCTTTATATCTCTGATTTTGGTAATCTGCGGTGTCCAACTCTGTGCCGAGCCGCGCAGACACAAAAGTTCCTAAAGAACGCCACCCGGTGTTAATATACTGCTCCCGATATCCGATTTGTGCGTTCTACTGAGGATCCCCGGTGCCGACACACCACATTCTGGGACAGAAATGCCTCCGCAGATGTAACCGGGCAACAAGAGAGCAGAGTTTCTTATACATGTGTTTGGTAATGAGAGCCCGGTTGACCCCTGATCCGCCGATCTTCAGCGCTAGGTCTTTCCTGCTCAGTAGTGTTCAGTAACTGATCACTGTTGCCTCATGGAGGAGCAATATCCACCCCCCCTCACAGAGACTGCATGTGTATGCACATTCATCTCCACTATCTCCAGGGTACAGTGACAAACCCCACCCCCCCGCAAAAACAGCCACTCGAGGAATTTAAAAGGTTTTCAGTGTGAACAGGCATCATGTAACCAGCAGGAATCCCTCTGTGATAACGCACTTGAAAGCCCTGTCTGAAACAGCAGGCCTATAAAAGGACAGGGATCGATCCGGCCAACGGTGATACTGAAGGGGGCACGAGCGGCACTCTTTCGGGAGGGGTGGGGGTCCTCAACAAGTCTGGGTGATGAAAGGGTCCCGTATTGTCCTGACAGCGCGGAGCACGCGCCCCTCAATCACACATTATTACAACATTCATATTCATTCCCCCCGTCGACACGCATCCCGTTCCCCGCTGAAAGGCGGGCCGCCCCCGCCAGGAGAATGGGGGTGTCTGATGAAATGCCCACAGAGCCTCAGCTCGCTGCCTTCCAATTTGCATGCAAATGGCTTATAAAGGAGCGAGTCCACCGGGGGAGAAACACAACAGTAATCGGGTGACCGAGAGAGGGGAGTGACAGAGTGACAGACCTATCAAAGGGTCGATTTCCACCGGCAGCTGGTACTGAGGCTCCTGGACAGAGGCGCCCTGGTGGCCTGGCAGAGAGGGGCAGAGAGGGGGAGAGAGGGAGAGAGAATTAACGCTCATGCTGCCCCGCCGAATCTTTGGCGGGGTATTTATGGAGGGCATTTAAAAGAGAGGCGTTTCCCGTAAAGTGCGGTGCTCGGAAACCTGCGGCTCAGATGGGTGTGTTAGTTCAGAAGTAGCTGACACCTTTGGTTCAGTGAAACCACAGTGGTAAGAAGCGGTCGGGGGAGCCAACAGTACATTTATCACGTGGAGATTTATTAAAGAAACTGCTCCGGTTCTCATTCTGCATCTATTGTTACACATTGCTCACTGCTATACTTAGTTACAGATCAACTAAACTGAAGCCCATCTAATGCTTCTTATACCTGCTGAGCCCACACCTCTAGAGCAGGTGTTCCCGATTCCTGCTGGACAGTTACAGACCTGTTTCTCTTCCCGCCGCGTTTACGGGAAAACAGCCTCAGCATCTCCAAAGCAACGGGGACAGCGAATCCCAGCCGGAGTGAGTAAGGCTGAACCGCATTTCCCACAATGCACCGCCAGCCGGAGCCAAACCCCGGCGCTCCTACCTGTCAGGCCGTGCCACTTGTTGACGGCGAAGAGGCGGTTGGCGGTGACCGTGATGATGGACGGGGCGGACAGGCCCGGCTGGGTGTTGGCGGCCACGTGGGCCACCGGCGAGTTGGACGGGAACTTGAGCACCATGATGACGTCCTGCTGCATCTGCTCGGTGAACATCAGCGGAGTCTGCGGGGGGAGACATTGTTGAGTGGCCCAGGCAGGCAGAAGAGGAGTGTAGGACTGCAGGTTAAGCCCCGGAGGACAGCTCGGAGATTGCACAGAACACGGGGGGAAGGAGGCAAAAAGCACAGTCTGGGGACTGAAATGGAAACCGGTCTCTTCTACCTCATACCAGTGTGCAGTGTAAGTTATTATAGTAACAGGCAGGCGCTGTGATGATTTTCAGCATTAGTATATTTATGAAGTGTTGACAGAGGAGGGGCGGACCTGAGGGGTTTTCAGATTTCAGACTTCATGGGCTGAACACTAATTAAATACAATTGTTCCTTTTTAATTTAGGTCTTTTGCGGGATGTCAGTAAACGGAGGAAATATCTGGGGCTCCACGCGGCCCCATGATGTCAAAACGGGCTAACCTAAAAACAAAAATAAAAAATGTGGAATATGGGCTGCTGCCAGGATGCCCCTCTGCTCTGCCTCATTACTCTGTCAGAAAGCAGGGTTGGTGTTTCACACTGCATTTACGCTTAATGGTCAGGTCGACTGAAAGGAAAGATTTTTTTTCACAGGAAGTGAGTGTGACTTACAGAGGAGACAGTGATTACGAATAATTAGGCTGACTGTGCGGTTCTATTGGCTGTGACAGTTTTCAAAAGGGCAACACATTAATCTCACGCTGTTATTGCTAAACTATAATGAAATGCAATGCCAACTGTGTTGGATCGTTAACTTGAAAAGGAGTGCAAACGGCAGAGAGAGGCTATTACATAATACAAAGGCAACTTACCAAAGACAACACACATTCCACTGCAGTCACATTTTTTACATATAATATAATGTTGATGGGTGATTGCAACGATTGGAATTCAGGAATATTTATGTGGGTATAACGATCTACATAGCCTCTGATTATAGATAATAACAATATTACATATATAATAGAGGAATAACGTGATACTTCCTATGTGTAAGAAACTGAGAAACATTTAAAAAGGACACTGAAATATTTTGTGACTGTTCTGGGCATGCCCTAACCGTGCTCTGTGTTTGAAGTGTACAAACACAAATGCCTCGTCTCACCTGGCCCCAGATACAGGTGTCATTAATAACCTCGTCTCACCTGGCCCCAGTTACAGGTGTCATTAATAACCTTGTCTCACCTGGACCCAGTTACAGGTGTCAGTAATGCCTCGTCTCACCTGGCCCCAGTTACAGGTGTCAGTAATAACCTCGTCTCACCTGGCCCCAGTTACAGGTGTCATTAATAACCT
>JAOYSI010072927.1:0-45511 GCA_025775065.1 Hiodon alosoides | reverse complement strand
GTGATCTACACAAATGTCATTTGCATTTTTGTCACGATCCCTGTCTTAGTCACAGGCACTTAGGGGTAGAAGAAGAAGTGGGTAATGAGGTAAAATTGTGTGTTGGAGGAAAATATAAAAATGAGTTCAGCTCCTGCATGGCCAGGTTGTTTAACCAGAATACAAAAATACTAGTTACTGAGGCAAGATGAATTTCTCTCGTTCTTCGTTCTTGTTCTGTGAATGTGAGGGCTAGAATGTACACCTCTGCCCATGGTATGGGGGCTAGGGGCCTTTGGGGGATGGAGGGGTGAACATTCCCTACCAGGTTCAGGGGGTTCATCGTCACCTGTCACCCAGCAAACCGCCTTATCTTTAATTAGTCACAACATGTTAGGTTTCAGGTTTCGACCAGAATTCACCGTGAGCTCCCCGGCTTCCACAGTGCGGACCTGGCAGGATCACGTTTACATAACAAGAAGATCTTCCACTCAGGGTTAACGTCAGCTCATGGAGGATAATGTACGTCATATCTGATAATTAACACATAAATAGACCTTATTGAAACACAGTTAATTAAATATGTTTATAGTGGTGTCTTCACATCTTGTGTCAACATGCAAGGACATTTTCTTTTTGTTCAATTATTTATTCTAAGTTGAATCTTTTCCGGCATTACCGGCTCCTTGAGAAACCCATTGAATGTTGGGATGAAATTCCAAATTTCGGTCATTCCTATTTTGACCTCAGCATGTCTGATTACTTACGAAACATCCGTGGATAAGATCAGCTTCTAAACACAGTTTACATCACAGAAGGGCTTCAGTTCACTGCTGGGGCCCCGTCGGGTGCCAGGATTACCAACCAAGACGTCTGTGTGCATGCATAGTAACTATTTCCATTCAAATGGGTTCATGGTAGTAGTTTTAAGACCACATGTTTGCGTTGGACTTCTCAGTGGCAGCTTGAAAAAATCAGAGAGAACCAAAAATCCTAAAAACAATCCTGGGTGTACAAGGTCTATTTATTCTGGAAAGGTTGCTTTATTAAATATTGATTTCAGGAACTTTCCATGGGACCCAGTTATAGGATGGATGGCCCATGTTGTGGTACAGCAACTTGATGGAGATCTCCAAATACAAACTTGAACTTCCCATTTCACTATCCGATGAAGACTGCAGTCAGTTCTATTTAGAAATCAGGTGTTTGAAATAGTTACAGAATCCGAGGAATGGTGGTACAGAGCCTGCTGTGCTAAGCTATGTCCTTAAACCTCTCAAAAAACATGTGTGAGAGCTTGTGTTTTGGTGGGTTGCTCTTAGTTTGTTTACCAATGGATTCAGAACATAATCATCTATTTCAGTAAAACATAAACCGGTTCAAATAAATGTATTACTTTTTTTGTAAACAATTAACTTGCATACCTGGAGAATGCCTGTAGATGAAATAACTGTGTAACGTTTGTTAACTAGTGGATAGATGCACTTGATTCTGATGCTGATTCATGTATGTAGGATGCATTTCCACGCATGTTTTTGGAATGCACACATATTTATTTAGACTGTCCCCTGGAGAGGTCATGTAACACATGCTATTCGTGAGCAGTGGATGTTGTGAACTTCATGGGGGCTATGACAAAAATGAAAGCTCTTAGAACTCATGAATGTGATCGGTACCACATTGTTGCTTAACCCTGTACAAGTCTGACCATGTAAGAAAGCCCTGATCCTAACACATTTTTACATTCCAGAACATAACCCTGAAGGTATCAGACATGAAGCTGGTACAAACCTGACACTGTTGCCCTACTTGTTTTATAACAACATTGTTGTTGTGGTTTCCAGGGTGCTAGGGAGGCAGAGATGGGTGGAGGAAACCCCATGCACTGCAAACCACCCCCTCACCAGGCTGGCGTGGTCTACGTCAACAAGAGCCTTTATCTAACCTACACATTACCACAGGCTGAGGCGGGAAGCCAAAGCATTCCTCAGTTGCTGCCAGGAGGAAAGCACAACTAACCTTGTTGTGCCACTGCACTGAATCTCCTGCGAGGGAGGGGGATGTCTCGTGTACAGCCAGCCTGCTGGGGACTGATACCCTCCCCCACACACACAATTGAGGAACTCCAACTCTACAAAGAGGGGCCACCTTTGAATACTGGTTCAGGAGAATTTCAGTCCAGATGGTTGAGATGCCTTTAGGTTTCCCTAAAACTACCAGTTTTGGGAGGACCTGGGCCACCTGTTCATCATTGACAATCAAGCTCATGGGACCATGGTTACTGACTTAATCGGGTGTTGTTGGTGTTGTTAAAGTCTTGATTGGGTCGCGCTTCAGCTTCACTCTTTTTAAGTTGCTGCGCCTTTGGTTGTGCTCATTTGTATTCTTTCATCACAAAGACCAATGCCCAGTCTTCCGTGCCATAATTGGTTAATACCGCCACACAAAACATGCCTGCTATTCGCATGAACGATAAAAGATGGAGTTGCCAGACAAACCCTAGGGGAAAATGCTATTCAGGGGGAACCAACACGCAACACAACTGGCCAATGCAAGTCCTGTGGCATGCAGAAGGCTGCACTTCAGAGTCATGCTCCACACACGTTTGTGTTTACACATCAGCGTTGAACTTTGTAAGTGAAGTGTCCACGAGAGGGTTTCCGGTGGAGGTTCAGATTAGACATTTTGTTCCATGGCCACGCCTACAAACCAAGAGGCCTCCCGATTGAATGCAAAGCCTTTCAGCGTCTTCAGCTAGAAGTTTTTATTTTAAAATCTTTTAGAAAAGTTTACACAAAGATGAGGAAATCGATTTTGTTATCAGCAACAAGTTCAATAACAAGATTATGTTTTGTGGCAATGGCAGGAATGTTCCTGATGGACAATTTCATATGCCGTTGAGAACCACATTTGGTTTTTAGAAATTTAATTAACAACAACAGCTTATATTTGCTTTACTCCAATTGGGCTGTCTGGAGTACGCTTTGCGGTGAAAGTCTTCAAACTGACATAAAAAATCAAAACTTATTTTCAGAAGTACATCTCCTTAATCAGTAGTGGGTAGCAATGCAACACAGTGTGATCGTGGCCTGAACTTTGCTTTTCATTGTCAATCTGTCCTTTATGTTTTGTTCTGGGCTAGCAGATATGCTATCAAACAGGAATATTGACCCACTCCAACTCCAACGGAAGATCTCTTTTAAAGGTTATGAATCTCTTTTAAAACGTCATGGTCTTTGTAGCACGCCACACGTGCACGACTCAGGAATAATCGGAAAACTCTCAGGATTTTCGTTCTCTGGTTTGCGCAGCAGCTTAACTTAACTAACAAAAATAAATAAAGTAAAGGGAAGCAGCTTCCGAGAAGTTTCTTCGTTCTAGGGCGCTTTTCTTTTTTTTGTCCACCTCCAGTCCTTTCCCCCTGGAGGGCTTGTTCTTTTGCTGGATCACTTTATGGTTAAATTTTCTTTCTCCTTACTTGAATCCACACCCCAGCACCTACTGAAGGACATCACGGTGTTAAAATAAGTCGGCAATTACCTCGATCCTCCACAGGTATTGATGGGTGTGCCCGGACCGCTTCTGCACATGTTCGCGAGCACACACCTCCCCTGCCAGAACGATACCCGGGGCCCGAACGCAGCCCATCCCCCCACCGACTGGGAGAGGAAGTCAACCGTGACGTTCAGAGCCCCAGGCTGGTGGACCACCCTGTATCAAAATGGCTGCAAAGTGAGATAGCACCGGGTGATCTGGAAGTCGGTGTCTTTCATTGGGTGGAGACCCAGGAGCTGTGAAAAAGCACATTTGCTATATAAAGTGTAGTAGCCAGCAAAACATTTCCTTTCTGATCTTTGTATGGAATTTGGAACTTGAACTGTTTATATATATGTAAACATTTTTCTTTACCATATACACCTCTTGTAACTCTGTTGGACGCAGGTTTTGCACTGTTTTTATGTGGAATGTGGGGATTAAACGATTACCTAAAGACTCAGTAAGTGCATTGTGTAACAGGACTAGAAATACCTCATAACAGTCATGCTGGATGCTTGGTGGGCTCAAAGATTAGTTAACATTGATGCCCTAATTTTGACCTGATTGGTTTTGAATAAATTCCCCTTTACTTGGCAACTTCACAATGCAGCTTCTTCGTTTAGCACACAAGGGGCTTCCTGGAGGACAGCGATATTATTTCCCGCATGCACTGGGAATAGTGGCCAAGATGATGAATCATGAATAATCAGAGCTGTGATTCTGATTAGATATAAAGGTTAGTAGTGCACTATACAAAGTAACTCCAAAACGATCATTTTAAAAATATTTTTAAACAATTAGAGCAATAATTATTTGCACAAAATAATGAAGAAGGACCAGATAGTATCAAAAGAATAGGAAAAGTGAAGCAGAACCCAGGGGGTGGGTTTCAGTTTCAAACCCCTCTGCCAAAACTATCAGGCGACCGCAGAAAATTATATATAATCCACCTGCCTGATCAGAGTCATATGAGTCATATGATCACAGTCATGTGTCTATAAATAACAAAACACTACTGGACAATGCAATCGTGAGCACAAAAAAAATTAATAGCAGAGAATAATTAACAATAACAGTAAGATTATGCAATAATGGTAGTGCTCCTGAGTGTCTCAGTCAGTAAAGTAACTCACCCCAGCGTGAGCCCTGTGAGCTGGCCCTGAGTGTTTTAGTCCGTAAAGTGATTTACCCCAGTGAGGACTGCTGGCTTCCCAGGTGCTTGCAGGCTGCAAGAGCTGCGGGAAATGACATGCCACCAATTGTCGCTGAACCTCTCATGCAGATTGTGTGGCCTGTGGAATGTAAAATGATGGCTTAAAGTTGATTGGATTGGAGAAGACCAATCAATCATTGTATTTCATCATCATCCACTTGCGGGATGGCAGGATTTACAGCAATGAGCTGAGATGCATTAGAACAATAGGAAATTCCAGATTGGTTACCTAAAAAAACGTTTTAAAGCCCCTTTATTACTTTCAACATAAAGAGCAAGCCCAGGGGTAACAGGGAAGTTTTGTGATTACAATCAGAATTCCTGCCACCTCTCTGGAACCTGGCTGAGGGTCAACAGCAGGTCTCTACAGCATGTCGCAACACTACAGTTCACTTCATTATTTCTGCCTGAAACGTGAGCAGTGTGGTCTGCCTGGCAAACAAGCAGCATAAGACGTCACAGAGGCAGTCATGGGCACAGTGGTCATGGTGGTCAGCGCACAGAATTTGGGACATGCAGTTCATGGGCAGGATTCTGCTGCGCCCATGTTTCCATTACCTTCATTGCTCCTGGAAAAACTCAGCTGTGTAAACTCATCCTAAAACATGTGGAATCATTAGCATTTTGGGGCTGCCCAGGACTATATTGCAGTATTTTCACAGCAAAATTTCAAAAGGCCAAACTGCACTTGAGATTTTTCCGGCTTGAGTGAACAAATAAAAATATTAATTGTATTTTGAGTATTGTGTTGAGAATAATTCTTCATTATTATTATAATTTAAAAAAATGATCAGAAACACATTTCTATAAAATACATCTCAGCCTACAATACAGGTACATGGCGTATTGCTGTATTTTGATGAGGTCTTTCTAGCTATAATTACTCAATTAATCTATTACTTTGTATTGTGTATAAGTGCATTAGTCTCCACACGTTGTAACTAACTGAAATCTAATATTGACTCAGATTCTCCTTAAAAATGGAAAAAATCTCATGTCTTGACTTAACGTTCATTTCTGTATCAAGCAGCGAACACACAAGACTGCAATCTCTGTAAACTGAGTTGATGCAGCTGTGAATGGAAATGCAGTGAGAGTTTGTCTGCACAAGTGACAGAAACAAAGAAGTGGCGGTGGTTGTTAAGCTGTAGTTGGCGCTCATAAACTTCAGAGGGAATCTTTCTGCCAGCATGAAATTTAATTTGTGTAGTGTGTGGTGAAATATGGACTGTGCAAAAAAGTTATCCATTTCAGATTTGGGTTTTGTTCCCGTACCACACAAACGCGCAGAAAACATAACAATGTTTCACGCTCCGACGCCGTGGCTCAGGAATTTCTCTCCTGAGTCATTCTTTTTAAATTCTCTATAGCTTATGAATACCGTCAAATTCAACACCTATAAATTAAAATGTAATGAGACGAAATGTGTGTGAATGACAGGTGTGCTAGATTTTGATGAAGCAATTATTTAAGATCGAAGTCCATTAGCCAATTAGACGCTTTTAAAATTTACCCGAGAAATGTTGCATAACGTAAAAGCACGTCAGCAGACAGAATTGTTTAACTGCAACTATGTGTAAATAAATGTGTCTGCAGAGTAATTAGGGGAATAACTCATTTCATTTCATTATTAAGGGAATTAACTTTGTGGAATCTGAATAGAATATCTTTGCAAACAGAATATGTGGCGCTGTTTAAAATGTACAGGAGAGGAGGGCTTAGTCGCTTTGTGCGACTCCCAGATGATCGAATGGGCTTGAATATCTTGTTGACTGTACAATGTGTCATTAGTACAACGGTCGACCTTAGCCTGGTTCTGACCTGCCCCCCTCTCCTCCCTGTTCAGCACAGTAGTCCATCTATGACGCAAACTGCATAACAATTCATTAGCTACACAAGAGTTCAATAGCCGGTTATAAACACAGTGATCAACACAAGAATGAGTACTGTTACCAACCATGTTTCTTATCCTCAACCTGCTGTTATCCTCAATGCACAGCATAAATCTGCCTTGAGCTCTTACTCAACATCCCCTGTAAATAAACCCCTGGCTTCTATACTTACTGGTGTCTTTTTAAACATATGCCCCAGTTGGTTTCCTAACAGTTTAAATGGTGCATTTTTTTTTACTTTAACTAGCCATAATGCTCTTTTAAAAAACCATGCATGTGTCCTTTAAGACAATGCCATTTTGTCCAGAAGGCAAGCAATAATATAGGTTTAGGCACAAAGAGACAGTGAGTGAGGCAAAAAATAAAATATAACAACTGGCATACCACATGAGTTACTTTTCTTGAAATCCGTTTCAGGCTGTGTGATCATGTTAATATGAGATATTAATAAGTCAGGCATACAGCAGCATTTAGCTGTTCCCCTTTTATTAAGGCATGGTCTCCTCATCTTCTCACCCGAGACCGCCAGGGCAATGGTATTGCTTACACAGCTGGTCGCGGTCCCCGTGTAGTGCTGTGCACAGGGTTTTTTTATAATCTCTTGGAGGGGGGGGGTCATCACAGGAGAAGCCAACACTGATGTAATGTAAGACTAGAAGACTAGTGTAAGACTAGAGAATAACCTGATTCACCTATGTAAATTGGCATAGTTGTTTATTGTATCAGTGGAATGATTCAGTTTTACAAACAGATCTTTTTCTTTCAGTTATATTGAAGTTCAGGAGATTAACCGATTTACCACCAAATGCAGGCACATACTCTCTCTTTATATATGTGTTCTAAGCAAATTGATTAGAATGCTTGTTAGTTAAAAAATGTAAGCTTTTCACTAATATTGAGCTCAATACCCCTACATCTTTATAAAAGGCAGAGAAAGGCCTGAGCCAGAGTAGTCAAAGCTGGTTTGTTGACACCCTGAAACCTTTCCCTATTGAGTTTTATCACTATAGAGAGTTAAGGGGGGCGGTTCCTGTATGTGTGTGTGTGTTTGTGTGTGTGTGAGGTCAGGGAATAGAGTCAAAGTGGGGTATTTACTGAGTAAAGTTAGCTACCTGTGATGCTTTCATAGTAGTTATGTGTCATGGTCATTCCAGTCCGCTTTCCTGCTCCAAGAGGGGATGTGTAAAAGAATAAGCTATTCAAGTAGATAAGTGCATCTGCCGAGAAAAACAATAACCATGAGAAGGTATAGAGGGGTAGGTTCCAAGGCGAGATTGTGAAACTTCCCAGCAGACGTTGTCCACAAATATAATGATATTGCTTTGCTACAGATTCTGATATCTCCTGGGCAGTGGGTGACCAACTGAGGAGCTCGTGTGTATGTATATATCAGCTTTAAATACATCTGCATTAAAATGGGGAGTTTTCCCTTTAAAAGAAGGCTGCAGCTAAAATGACACCTATGATGCTTTTGTTCTTCTTTCAGTACATTCATTTTCGAAAACAGTAATTAAGATGATATGTTGTCTGCTGTTTACTTTCCAACCTTGGCAAGGATGTTTGGAAACCAGTATGAGCATATTTAACAGTGATGGTCTAACAGTGATGGGAAAAAGGCAGGTCTTAAATAGCAGGTGTTATACCCAGGTAACGAGCATGATACATCCCAGCATGATACAACACCCACTCCCGATCTTTTCAAATGATTAATCCCTGTAATAGTGATGCTGAAATATATTTTACTGACTGTTTTTCGACAGTAATTAAAGAACGAGACAAAATACAGCCAAAGTGAAACGGACACAGCATCAACGGTAACAAACAGAATGCAGTTACACAGTGATCTAGTGGTGACAGCCACAGTGAAACGGACACAGCATCAACGGTAACAAACAGAATGCAGTTACACAGTGATCTAGTGGTGACAGCCAAAGTGAAACAGACACAGCATCAACGGTAACAAACAGATTGCAGTTATACAGTGATCTGGTGGTGACAGCCAAAGTGAAACTGACCCAGCATCAACGGTAACAAACAGAATGCAGTTACACAGTGATCTAGTGGTGACAGCCAAAGTGAAACGGACACAGCATCAACAGTAACAAACAGAATGCAGTTATACAGTGATCTAGTGATGACAGCCAAAGTGAAACGGACACAGCATCAACAGTAACAAACAGAATGCAGTTATACAGTGATCTAGTGGTGACAGCCAAAGTGAAACGGACACAGCATCAACAGTAACAAACAGAATGCAGTTATATAGTGATCTAGTGGTGACAGCCAAAGTGAAACGGACACAGCATCAACAGTAACAAACAGAATGCAGTTATACAGTGATCTAGTGGTGCCAGCCACAGTGAAACAGACACAGCATCAACGGTAACAAACAGAATGCAGTTACACATCTTTTTTATTACAAGGAACACATACTAATATTTACTGATGTAAGTTACTGGATATTTTTGATAATTGCACACTGTTTAAATCTTTATTTTTATATTTCATTTACTAATGTTTATTTTATTGGTGAAAATTTCTTTCATTATTATTATTTTTCTTTGATATATTTAATACGCTTTGTCTAAGTGTTTCCCTGACAGAGTCCTTTAATGTTATTTTTGTTATTTTTGCTCAGGACCCAGGATTCAAGTCCAGTTTTGTTTCCGCATGTCAGGGTTACCAGTTCTTGACTGAGATTGACTGAGTGGTCAATGAGTAGCCCTTTAATTAGTTAAACTAGGAGTGTTGATTAGATTCTACAGAGGATTCAATAAAAAGAAGTTGCCATAGGTCCCTGATTGAGGTTGAATTAAGCCATTTCACTGTTTGGAGAAGTGTTTCATGTGAAGCAAAAGTCAATGGTTACCAACTTTCATTGTCAAGAAAATACATTTGTCTTCATTCTTCGCTTTAATTAAAAAATGCTTAAAATGGGCAAAATACAAGCCGGTCTTGGTACATGTTTATCTCATGCTAAATAATTAGAACATAAACGTAATATAACAAAGCCCTTTTTCCTACCACATTGGACAAATAAAGAGTTTCATATGGTTTCCAGTAGTGGCTAAACTGCTCTTGGACAGAATCCTTAAGCTGCACCCCTGCTACCTGGCTAAGCATTATGAAATCCTACCTTCCAACCAGGACCCTTTCTCCTGCTCGCTGACTCCAAAGCAAACCTTTAACCCACCGCACTGCATTGCATCGTTGCCCACTGCATTCTTTGGAGGCTTTAACATGGGCTACACAAAGTTATGAACTACACAAAGAGAACACTGTCCTGAAAAGGAGGCTTTTATTTCAGAAGGACAAAGTACAAAGTATGGTTAACTGAAAGAACTTTAAATATTGAGATGTCTTTTTATATTAGCCCTAGCTTTAGCCACACCTTGGTCATATGTGTGCAAGACAGATAATATACAGAACAAAATTAAATAAATGCTCGCTACATTTGCTAAACACATTTCAATCTTTATCAGAAGCCAGTAATGGGGCAAAGAAAAAAGGGGATGGACTCGAACCTTCGTCAGACAGTGTTTTCATTGTTCTACCCTCTAAAGTGTTCGTTCCCTTCTGTCTTCCACTCTCAGTTGGTCCTCAACAGATGCCGCTGGTAAATCCGCCCCAGGGTTTTGCACGCATGGCTGCCGAGTTGTGAGGTCAGGGTGGCGTGAGACTGACAGTTCCTGGCCTTGGTCCTGTCTAGACGGGTGTTTGGGTAAGTGGCGGTCCTCATCCCAGCTCTCAGAGTCCAGTCCAAACGGCTCATCTCTTCATAGCGAGGGCTCACACAGACAGCGACTTAAAAACAGTGTTTGCCGGAATTCTGCTCCAGGCCTGGAGGTCACCCGTGCGACCAAGAGTAAAAGCCATTCGTATTCAACCTTTGCGATGTGAAAGCTCCCAGTTTACATAGATAAAAGTAATTGCCCTAAAAACAATACAATTACCTTAGTATTGGCCTCCACCTGTTGCTGTCACATCTTCCAGATAAAACCCACACTGTTGAAAGCTCACTGGTCAGCTTGTGAATCTGAAGGAAAAGTAATTTGAATGCATAGATTAGGAAAAGGGTGTAAAATATCCAAGTGTTTGGATATCCCAGTGAGCTCAGTTGGATCAATAATCAAGAAGTGGACACTGCATCGCACCATCCAGGCACTGCCAAGAAAAAGCCATCCCTCAAAACTCAGCACTCAAACAAGAAGGAGACCTCTGAGAAAAGACATAGGGGCCAACATTGATTTGGGAGCAACATAGTTAAGGAACTGGTAGTGAAATAATGGTGCACCAGTCAAAAATATCAAGAGCTCTGCATAAAACTGGCTTGTATGGAAGGGTGGCACAAAAGCCAAAATGCACCATCTGAAAGCACGTCTGAAGTTAGAATGAAACAGTGCACATGGGCTAGTGGAATGTTAGTTGAATAATGGCTTGACTGAAAAACGTGACGGACAGAAAAGGTGAAGGTGAAACGTAACAGAAGTAAGTTAACAGTGCTTGCTAGCTAACTTGCTTGATATAGTTGTTGTTAGTATGCTAGTTAGTATTTATTAATTTATTTTATGATGCTCATTTGTACGTTAACTCCCGATTTAGAATTTTAATTAATTAAGGATAAAATATACATTTTTGTCATTATAGATTTTGGATTTATAAGTGTTTAGTTGGATTAGTGGATATTTGACATATGATTTTGTAATGACAAAAAAAACAAGGACCAATCAGATGCCGTCCTCTGTGCCAACAGGCTTGGCAGTCGCTGTTCAGTGTGATGCATGTGCTAGAAACAGCTTGAGAAAAAGTCTTGAGGATTCAAGTGTTAAAGCTGAATCGGTAACATGATGTGAAACAGGAAAAACCCCAGCCACACCCCAGTATCCCCTCGGAAGAGGTTTTTTGGAAATGTTGGTATGTGAAAACAGAAGGATAAAAAGGATATAAAAAGGATCAGGCTGTATTTTAGCTGATTGTATGAGTATTTGCAGCTCGCAATAATGGCAACAAATCTCTCCTGACAAGTACCTTTGGTTGAACTAAGGTTATATCAGGTTATATTATTTTCCTCAAAAAAAAGTTGCTTCTAAGCAGAACAAATCTGAAGAGAAATCATGGCACTGGGACTGACCCCTATAATACTAAAATTGTTTATCTGTCTGTCTGCCACAAATGTTACAAAAGATCCTGCCCACATGTTTCTTCTGAAACTCTCTTATTCAGAAGAGTAAGTGCAAAGCCAACAATATGTGGCTTGAAGAATGTCAATGAACCCAAGTAACCCCTCTTTAAGGTAAGGCCATATTCTATAGCCAATCAGAGGCAACCCGGAATCATGCAGTGTTTCTAAGCCAATCAAAATAATGTTTTTTTTCCTTCTTTTGAGCAGTATGAAATACTATTTGGTCATTAAACAATGGGAAGGTCGTTTTTTTTTTTTTTTTTTGCATGCTGTTTTAGTTAAATCTAGTTTAAACCACAGGAAACCAATGACTGAGAATGTAGTTCCATGACTTACAGCATGAATCAATCTTGAAACTCCATATTTACCTAACATTAGATATGTTATTAGTAAATTTTGAATCATTTAAGATATTCCAATAATTAAAAGCTGTTACTTTATATTATTTAAAACATTTTAAAACTATTTTTCTCTTTCTTTTCATTACTTAGCTCATTATCTCCACAACAGCTTGTAGCAAAACCTCGGAATTTTGCATTTTGGAAGAAAATGTTTCCAATTTGCCTTAACGTCACTATGTTTGTGGCATTTGGGGGTGACCTTCATGAGTTTTCAAATGATTTACAAACCCTTTTTTTTCACAGGAGAAAACTGAGATGGACATGATTGTTACATGAGATGGTCATGACCGCTATGTGGGGGATTCACTTGGGGTCTGTTTTAAAATTGGTGTATCCTTCCTTAATAACTGAGGCAAGGGCAAAAACAGGAAATTGTATCAAACAAATCTTATTTCAAATGAGGGCAGCTGGTAATTAAGGGGTTAAGCTTACAGTCTTGTAACTGAAAAAAACTGAAACTGAAAAAAACTCAAATTCCACCCCAAAAGTTGAACCTCTTGAGCAAAATATTTAACCTGAATCGCATTAATAAATAGCCAGCCATCCTTGGATTGATGTACTAATTGTAAACTCTAACCGTAAACTTTAATAAAAATGCTTATAATGTCTAAAACATGTATATAGATACCAATAAATATAGCTATAAACCCCTGGTATAATTGAGTTAATATATTTACTGAGTCAAAATATTTACTCAGGTATTCGCCAAACATTTGCCTCAGCAAAATAAATTAATAACAGTGTGATAGTTGAAGTGGCCACTACAATACCCAGCAGAGGAACTCTAAAAGGCTTAAAGGTTTACAATTTTCAAACTAACGCATCTCAGTGTGGACATCTCACAATGTGGACCTGTCTCAATGTGGACATCTCAGATTGACATGTCTCACACTGTGGACATCTTAACTGCACAAAATTAATAACAGGAACTTGGTACTTTTTCTGCGGTACAACCGTCTTTTCTGGGAAAACCCTTCTATGGGTGACATTTGACTCACATAAAAGCACCAGCCGTGGACAGTAGAGGAAGCAAAGCTGAACACCTGACTCTGAATTTCTCTAAAAAAACAAACCCGATCTATTCCCCTTCTGTCTTAATTATCTACGAATTTACAGATTTAGGGGAATTTTCCTCACCTGTGCCCTTAGCAGTCTGAACTGAATTTACTCAATGTCCTAAACTCTGTAAATAAACTATGTTTATTTTTTTCTCCGTCTAAAATCCTTCCTTGTACTGTCTGTAGCCATCTCCTATTTTGGACTGCTAAATAATTATTCTTCCTAAAGACTGCAAAACAAATTTTATTTTTATTTAAAATGCTTTACTCCCTCCTGGCTGGTCTTCTCTACTATTCATCCACCACCAACCTCTCTCCTCCCACCACCAACATAATAAACACAATTCCTAGTCTTACTTGCTCCTTCCAACACCACTCCTAAGGACTGCAGTCCATACATTCCACTCTAAGCTTCTCTTCTCTGGGCATCAGTGCTGCCAAACTAGTTAAATCAGTTCTCCTGGTCTATTGTTCTACCTTGGTCTCCCACGATGGCTATTACCTCCCTACACCGGTTTTTATGCGTTGGTTACACATCTCAGTGGTTTTAACCTAAAGGTTGCTGGTTCAAGTCCCACCTCAGCTGTTGTATCCTTGGGCAAGGTACTTAACCTGAATTGCTTCAGTAAATATCTGCTTCATGAAGGGAGGAATGTAGAAATTCTAGGCTGTGTCAATTGCTTTTGAAAGCAATACAATTGTAAAAATATTATAATTAGACTGAAGTGAAACCTTAAATGTCCTTAATACAATGCTAATGTTGAAGTTTCTCAGTGTTCAGTCACAATGTTCAAAACTTCACACTGAATCCTCACATCTCACAAACCATTTCTGACTTCTTTGAAAGTTAAAAAGCATGCTTGAAGAAATACTCTTGAAATACTATAGACTGCAAAGGTTAATGAACATTTCACAGAATTTGAGGTTTTTTTTTGTTTTTAAATATTCCCTAAAATTGGCAGCTGTTAAACTGTCACCCAATTATTTATCTAAATTTCAAATCACCAATTATATTTTGTAATTTTCTCCCTACAATTTTAAATCAACAATTGTGCTAATGAATCTCCACTCATCATTGCAACTGCCACCAGTGCATTAGGGGAGGGTGAGGAACCACGACCAGGCTCCTTCAATCCTAGTCGCCTTCAAGTCACCTGTATCTTTTCCACACTGCAGGCTACAAAGCTCATACAATAGGTTCAGCACGTTCATGATGAGCCAAGAGAAGGCCTGCTGCTTTAACCCACCTTAGCCCGAGCAGCCCTCTGCCAATTGTGCGCTGCTACTGTGTACTCCTGGTCATAATCAGCTAATGACATGAGCTGGATTCAAACTGGCGCCTTTACCAACTGAGCCGCTCAGGAGATCTCCGAACTATTGCTCCACATCAATCCACCAAATTCTCTGCTCTGATCTATAACACTACCCAAAAACTCGACTCTATATAACACAAACAAAATACTCTATTCTGATCTACAATACCACCCAGAGACTGTACTCTGATCTACAACCCCATCAAAATATTCTACAACACCACCTAAGCACTCTATTCAGACCTATAACTCCACCCAAAAACTCTACTCTGATCTACAATACCACCCTGTGGTCAAGCATGGGGTGTGTCCACAATAAGGGCTCGATAAGGGCCGGAGGCAAGTAAAGCGGCAACAAATTTTGGAATTGTTAGCTGTGTTTTAAAAAAAATTCCCTTCTCCAGCCCTCCCCATAAGCCAGCCCACACCACAACGATTGGAAGAGGATCTCAAGCTTGTATATTCACGGATTCCACTTAGCTCATGTAACCTTATAACTGAACCATCTGGGCACTAGTGTAAGCCTACTAGAAAACAAGTAAGTGACTTTCACACACGCTAGTGATGTTAAAGATGACATACATCCTGATTAATCACCTGAGATGCACATGCAAACACAGAAATAATAAATAACAAATCCAATTCAGATCAGGCTTATGATATTATGTATTTAAATTTTCAGAAATCTTCTGATAAAATGCCACATCAGAGACTCATTCTTATACTTAATGCCATTGGACTGTTGGAAGAGTCTGTGTAGTGGAACTTATTGACAAACGGGTATGCTACAGACAGTGATATCATTCTTTGGTGACAAAGACCAGGATAAATAAGTAGCAAAGTACTAAAATTTGCTGATAAGAATGTACAGTAGGCCTTGAATATGATCCAGGAGTTGGCATACACACACAAAAAAATTGCATTAAAAAAACATATAAAATAAAAAAGTTTACACCTAAGAAGTAAAAATGCTCCATAAAGTTATTTTATGAGGGCAGCAAAGTTAGAAAGTGCTGAGCAGGAGAAAATGTGTGGGTTCATTCATTTAATTCATTGAAATTACTAGAGGTCATGGGTGGCCAAGTTGGATAAAAGCAAGTTTCATACCAATGTGAGGAAGTACTACTACAGGTAATTTTTCCCCGGATAGGTATGTCAGGAAGCTCTCAGTTTACCTTTGGATTTATTTTATTATTCCCTAAAACTTAATACAAAATGTTACATTAATTATATATTAGATGCTCTGAAAATAGATCTTAATTCAATCAGACCTATTGTAGAAAAATTAGATCCACAGAGATGAATGTTGCTCTATCAGCTTTTTAGTGTTAATTGGAATGCTGGAATTTTTAGCAAAATAGCAGTATCATTGTTTTTTTGTTGTGTTCCCAGTCAAAATCACATCAAAGTGTTTGCAAATTCCGCTTTATTTCTTACTCATTTGCCCTTTTGTCATGGGTGTGAAAGTATTTCATTCCTTTTGATGGCTGTAATAAATCCCACATTACAGATTAACATTCTCAAACAAGGCACTTTTTCAGACATTCTTTCTGTTGTCTGCGAGTTTCCCATGAGAAAGGTTCACAGCCTGGAAGTGGCACTACAGGAGATAAATGTCCCAGGCTTTAAGAGTGTCTGAGCTCTTAAACAGAGCGGAATTCCAATTAGATATTTTCTTGCTTAAGGTTGCTGTCAAATCCACATCAAGCTAATAACCTTTACTGTCCCTTAAAGGGGAATTATTTTTTCCCAGACATGTTCATACAATGACCCACAGCACAGACATCCACTCAAGCGTTCACTCACACACTTTTTTGTCTTTTGTTTATCGGACTCTCATCGGGAGATCATAAGTATAAGAGGTAAGACAATGTAAATGATCTAGAATGTTATGCATGAAGCCTCATGAGTGCTGCGTTCACGGCTGTGCCTGGTCAGTTGCTTGCGCTGTGCAGCAACCATTCTGCTCCAGAGTCCATCCTCTATGTACTGCTGCGCTGTCTGCACAGCTGTCAAGGTGTCCCTCTATGCTTCCCTAATAACACAGGGAGCACCAATCATCAACAGCCGTGGACTGTCTCTCACTGTCGAACAATGCGCATTGCACTGCAAGGGTGGTGTCAGACATGCCATCCAAACTCCCTGTCCACTGGACTAAAAACCTCCTAAAACACTGTGGCTTATACCTTTGAGTGTATCCCTGGATTTAAAGGAGAGGCAGTATAATTTAGTGGGGAAGGTGTAACAGCAAGGTTGCAGAAGGACCAACATGGATAAAATATGGATCCTGAGCCAAGTCAGTCACTCTGCATAAGCTGCTGAGTGACTAAGGCAACAGCACATGAATGTTGTCTAGGCTAAATCCACATCATTGTGAGCTGCATCAGTACTGGGGAGGAGACCGCAGCAATGTGTCCCACTCTGAGCCCTAAATGACTCTGAAATCTGAATCAAACAGAAACAGGTGCACAGTTTTGAATTATCGCTACGTTCCATTTTAATTTACCTTTATTTGCTTTAATGGATGCAAAATGGATGCAATATAATTAGAGTGTAAACATTTCAGGGTGCTTTCCAGACATAGCCCACACACACACTGAGAACCCCTAAGACAGTCATGATTAGGAAAGAGAGAGGAAATAAAGTTCAGGCCTGCCATGACCATCCAGGGACCAGAAAGAATGCACCAAACAGCAACTGTTAGTAAACATTTCTGAGGGTGACAGAAGCAGCAGAAGAACAAAGAGAGGCAGCTCTCTTGGCCTTGCACCGTTAGTGGGTGGGGGAGCTCTGTGTGACCCTGTTTCCATCGAACTGTTATAAGGTACGGTTAAGGACCTCGCTCTAGAGAAACACAGCTGGAAGAACAATTTAAATATTCTCATGCTTAGAGGAACAACCAATGGCTTGCAGACTCTCGATTTAATCTCAGTGCTCAGACTTTCAGCTTTAATTTGAGAGTATTTACATCCAAATTGGGTGAACAGTGTGGGAATTACCATTCACCCGATTTGGATGTAAATACTCTCAAATTATAGCTGAATGTCTACACTTTGTTCATGTTCAAAGGTATGCTCATGTTCATTCTTTAATTTCAACTCCAATATTCAAATGCTATAATAATAATAACTTTGTCAATGTCCTAATATTTATGTAATTTTTTTATGTAACCTGTTTATAATAGCTTTTTTTTTTTTTTACCAATTTTTTAAAGCAATTTCCAAAATTCCAACCCTCAAATTAAAGGTTTAGCATAAACCAAACTAACTAACAACAACAGGACAACTCTTGGATGACGATAGCATATCACTCTTGAAGAAAGTCCTTGCCATAATCCTACCATTGTTTTTAGATCAGTAAAACAACAAACCTAAGTTAATGAAAAAAACGAAACTACTAGTATCGAATACAGTAGCCAATCCCAAGTGTCTAAAATCATCAAAAGATATGTTGGCTTATACAGGCCTAGAGCTAGCACGATTGCGTTGCCTCCTGCACACCTGCTACTAGTCACATGATGTCATTCACTTTGGCAAGCAATAAAGACCTCTAGAGCAACAGCCACGGTCACCTTCGACTTCGTCACCACAATTCCTCCATGACATCATGGACAAACGTGACAGGCAGGAGCATTGTGCCCTTTTGTGTATGGGACAAGTCACAGTTGTCATGTGCCTTATCCTCCCGATCACACAGTCGTTAAGAGGCTAATAAGCACTTCTAGGAATCTATAACATGTGATGCTGTGTCTTCGTAGATCATTTTGAGTACCTGTGGTAAGCTAAAAGTAGAAACAAACAAACATTCTAAAGGGTAACAGCTACGTACAAGGGAAATGTCTGGTTGGTGAACAAATAGAATTATATACTAACTAAAGAACATCATAATGTTTACACAGGCCTCAAGTTTTATATCATTACTTTTTTTAAATATTATTTTCAATTTTTATGTTCAGATTTTTTATTTCAACCCCTTTAAAGATGTTAGACAAAACATGACAAAATTAAATACACGACGTGAGCAAATTTGTAAAAAAAAAAATTTTATCGGCGTTGTTGGTTTGCATCACTACGATGGAATACACTATGAACCTGCTTTTTTCAAAATTAGGGTAGAAAAATAATTTTATTTATCATCAGTCTGTTTTCCATCTGCAGACGGGGGAGGTGCTTATGAGAGTTTTGACTGTTTGCAGGACAGAAGAGGATGGAGCCAGGAGTCGTTGCAATGAGCAAAAATGCATCTGCACAGTTAACTATTCCAATTTAGGAAGAAAACCACAAATAATAATAATAATGATGATTTAAATACATGTATTCAAATAAAATAAGAACAGGAAGGAGACATCTGGCAGTTTTTTTTAAACTCCGGTATGACAAACCCTCACAGGGTTTAAAGGAATACTACATTACACACATAAAAAAAATTGCTTCCATTTTTTTCTTCAGCCAGAGCAAATCACATTATGTGCAGTCAGTGACCTGGACCGGACTCTCTCATGAAGTCAGCAGAGGGTCTGTGTTAGTCAACAGGTCTTTCCTATGATGTCTGTAGTCACATCACACATATTACGGTGCACAAGACTGTTCAGTTCGGCAAAAGAGCAACAGAATTACCACCACCGTGACAAAAGGATTTTTAAAAGTTTTTAGTACACTCCCCCTCCGGTTATTGCAATGTTAAATCCTGTTTTTCCACAAAATATTACCCATACCTATGTGGTAACATTATGTGGCAATTATGGGTGATAATCTGGCAATTGCAGCTAGTCGGTACCTGTTCATATTGCATCAAAGTCACCACACTGGAAAAACTCCCATGGAAATATTTCTATATCAAACTAGCCTACCAACGCATACAAAAACTGGAGCTGGAGGAAGGGCAACGCTCCCATGTGAACAATGTGGTGCCAAACTGATCTATGCAAAGGGTGCCAGGGAGGGGGGTCAGAGGTCATGGGGGATGCCATGGTTTCCAAGGGTCCCACACTGGAGCCCAGTGAAAGCATATTAGCATCAGAAAGAAGATGCAATAGAATGGCAGTACTGTTTCAGACTGCTTCCAGGCAAAGTGGTGGGGGGTACGGTGGTTTTCCCTTCACAGTGCCCTAGACGGAAATTTCACTCGGAAGTAGCCACAACCCTTCAGGGCCTAAGCCATCCATTTGCCCAATTAAGCCGTTTTTCCTTTAGATTTATCCTGGTCCAGACCAACGTGGAAAAAAAAATAACCCAGCCACAGTGCATTCAGTTGCCTTCTCAAAAACAAGGGGGCTGGCTCCACACACGCCATCTTACAGGAAACTGCATCATTCACAGCAGCGGTTCTCAAGGTGATCAGACAGCAGAAACTGGTTAATTTGTCCCCCCACCTAAAAGACTGAACCATTACTTCAAAGCACCAGTGCGCTTGGTTTTCATATTATTCAGCCCCCTCCAACGATGACCTCCAAGTGAAAGCATTTATACAACATTCCTTCTCCAACATCTCATCAAGACGTGTGGCACTCTTCAAAAATGAATGACTGCTTCTTCCCCCCCTACTTTTATGATTAGTAGTTCCTGTGTTCCTGAAAACAGCCCGATTGGAAAATACCCAAGTTTCACAATGTGACCGTTATCAAACCTGTAATTGGTCATCCTAGGGCCAAAATCACACTGCAAATAAAAGCCTTGACCCAAACCATTACAAATTAACAATTTATTTCAGTTATTTACATTATATACACAACTGCAGCACACAAATATAAATTACATTAAACAGACATAGAAACCCTGTGCATGTTAAATAAACTTCATATCCTCCCTCACCAGAGAAAAGAAACATCTCCCAAAACACTGGATACATTGGTCATACCTCACAGTTACACACTCCAAGGACTCCCTTAAGATACAGTTTGTCTTTCAGGTTGATAAATAATTTTGGGCTTGCAGTTCCTTCACATAATAAATTAGAAAACTGAAAAGTGGACCATTGTCCCGGCAGTGCCCCTCCTGCTCCTTGAAGACGACTCCATTGTCTCGGATTGTCACGCAGGAGGAAAGTGGAGCCCCATCCGTCAGAAATCCTTGGAATGGTTACCAATCTCACACTTCCAAAGTGCTCTCAGGGTGAAATGCTGGCTTCTGGTCACCCTTCACAGATCCCCAGTCACAGCTGCTCGTGTTACCAGTCTCCAACTCAAGTGCAGAATTCCAGTTTAGTAGTGCAGTCTGCAGAAGAGAGATATGCTTAAATCCCATTACAAATGTTAGGCTGAATTTGAAATAAGTCTGACTCAAACCCAACTGTTACATGTACACTTTTTAAACTAAGCAGCCTCTACGGAAGCAGTTAAGCACTAGTCGAGGCCTATTGATTGTAGAAGCTTGGCATACCTTTTTCTTGGTTTCACTTCCCAGCCATCACGGCATTTGACAAATGTGATTTCATTTCCTTGGGAAATCTCAGTCAGAGAGGGGTCTTGAGCACAAAATGTGAACCTGAATATAAAGAATTAAAATTGTATTATCCACAAAGCCAGTAACAAAGGGCTGCCTTTAGAAGCTACATCTGCTAACAAAATGTATGTCACGCAGCTGCCGCCAACAGTTCACTCTGGCCAACAAACCCCACTGCACCCAAGTGCTGCGTCAGAGGTTGGCAATATTGAAGCAAATATTGCACTATTCTTGGTTGCGGAATGCAATGCCAGCAATTGAATATTCACTCCATGGGGAAAATCACCAGGACATGGGAGGCATTGAGGCTCATAAAACTAGTCTGAAGCAAGAGATTTATACAGTCACTGGTGACTAGAGGAACTGCTGGCATTGTGCACCACTCTGTATCAGGGCAGGTGCAGCTCTGGTGTCAGACTCACTTCTTTTGCGTCTCGCCACATTTTATGCGGATGCGCCGGACCTCCAGAACTTGATTTCTGGGCTGCCCAGACCAGGGCCAACTTCTCAGTGTTTTCCAGAGGGAGGACAGGGACTTGGTGTTGCCCTCCCATAGCAGCTTGATCTTCAGAAGGTCGCCGATGTCACTTTCCGTAAACACCAGGAAGGTGTTGGTGAAGTTAAGGCCCACCCTGTCTGGTCTGGGAGGCCACACAAAGCAGTAAAACTCAGTCACAGATACAGGAGGATAATTACCATTGTGTCTGAGAGTAGCGTCTAACTGGAACCCTTTCAGAAAACGTCCAGCTATATGAACCAACTGGGTAAATTGGTAAGGTTTAAGAGTCAGAGCTATCTGAGAACTGTCCAATTGTAATAGGAGCTTGACAGAGGAAGCATTGGACATTAAGCATGGACAAACACTGCAAGAAACAGTTACTCACAAATCCACGCTCAGTTCTTCTGTATCGTTGTGGGCGCCATACAGCTTCACAAAAAACGTGGGGTCTGCGTTGTCGGCCTGCTTTCTGTTGAACACGTGCATCTTCATCTGGTAATGGTAACCTGTGGATGGGGAGTGTCAGAGCACTGCACAGACGTAGTGGCACAGCTAGGCGTAACTACTCACCCACACATCTATATGCCAATAGAGAACTACTGCAATGGCATGACTACATTTTGCAAAATGATTCTCACTTGTCTACGTTTTGATTGGTTCTCGGCCACGCAGAGAAAGAAGTGCCTCACCTCCAAAAGGAGTGTCTGCACGTGTCTTCAGGTACATCTTGCTGTTCCTCCTCTTGCGCATCTTCTTCGCTCCGTAGCCCATGTTATTGCAGCGGTTCTTTCGGCAGCTCAGGCAGATGCCCTTCTTGAAGCGGTCTGGGCCGGTGCACTGGTAGGCAAAACTCAGGTGGTCCCGGTTGAGCAGGGAATCCACAAAGAGGTGAACAGCTCGCTCATGTTCACACTTCATCACATCCATGAAATCTGTGGGGACACGGTCAGCGCGTCAGTGTCGGCCAACAAACGCGTGTGCATACAATTTAGGGATCAGTGCCAAAAATGATGAAAAACCATACGAGTGAATGACTTTCTGCACCTGACACCAGAGCACTTCACTGCTGCCCCTTGGCCACAGTGGTCACTATGAAAGCAGCACTGGAGGACCTTGAGCAGAAGAGAAACTTACTTCCCACAGCCGCTGTGGTAAGCACATCTCCCAGCCTACAACCGGGCTGCACGTCCCCTCCATTGGGATATATATCAATGTCGCCGATGGGCTGCTGGATCCCAATACTGACTCCCAGGGCCTCTCGGGTGTAGGTGTGCAGGACATCGACAAAGTCGGCATCGTCAGGCGACAGCCGTCGGTCCGAGTCTGCTCCCTCGAACATGGGTCCAGCCGGGTCTAAACCTGCCCAAGTCAGAAAACGGTGTAACATCACAACCCATAGCGTTAGAGCACAATAAGTATGAGCAAGGCAAGAGGCATTACATTTGCATTAACAGAACGCTGCGTCAGCGTGAGAACTTTAGCCAAATGCATCCAAACAAAAGCTGCTCACAGCTGAGAATCTGGTTGGGAGCAGTGCACATGGTTTTTGAATATTTTTTTAATCCATGAAATCCTCTTACCAGTGATCCTGCCAACTGAACCTTGCACAAAGGACCCTGCATAACCAGCCACATGTGCTCCCAGGCTATAGCCGATCATGTGCACATTCTCCAGAGACAACTGCTGCTCTTCCTGCAAGGGAGAGAAGACTTGAGTCAGTAGCTCCCTACGTGCGGTCACCATCAACGCAAACGGAAGTGTTCTGGAAGAGCCACGTGTGCCTTTTTTACCCAACCTACAACTATCAAATTTAAGTAAACTGATCTCAGCTAGTTATTGTCCAAACATGTTATAGAAAACGCTCAAGAAAACAAGGTTATATGCTCAATTTTTTATAGCTTGATGAAATTCTACATGCAATTTCAAATTGGTAATGTTGGTCCACAATTTTATTTAACATCTCCATATCCAATCAACGACCCAATCAATCCTGAATAAGAGCTTATGTCGATAACACACCCAAGTTGTCCTAGGAAACAGATTTGTTTTAAAGTCAATACAATTACTGAACAAATAGTAAATAAGATAAGATTATAAAAGCAAAATCTTTGCATTCATAATACACATATTGAACATGGTTCAGATTCCTTTTACTCTCACCCAGAGAGGATTTTACATTTAACCCACAACAGTCGGACATACATCTGAACAGTCGGCTCTAGAAAACACTGGCCTGGTTAACGCAAAAGGTCTCACCTGGAGCCAGTCCAGCAGGTCGGCGATGCCACGGCCAACCAGCCTGGTGTGGTTGACTGCTTCAGGGTAAAGCTGGTGGGCAAAGGCCAGCCAATCCACCACCACCACGTTTGCTTCAGTCTCTCGTAGCTGTAGAGCCCTCACTAGCTTGTGCATCCAGTTCTCATACATGCCACTCATCTGGGGGATGAAGGAGGGGGCATGGTTAGTCACAATCACGCGAGACATTCCACTGCCACCCAGAAGCAGACCTCCCACAGCGTCTCAAGGTTATGCAACTTTTCCCACACAAAGGCGTGGTCACAGCTACACGTCAGATCTACCCCAGAGACAAAAACTGCAGCTCCCGTAGATGAAGCCAGGTTTCAGCCATTGCATTATGCATTTCTGAAAGTCTGTCGAGACCTTGAGAAACAGAACGGAAGGTCACAAGTCACAGAAGACTGGAAAAAACGAATCCAAGGTTCTGGCAGGGGTCGCAGCTTCATCATTCTACATGTACACCAAAGTCCCCCATGCATCACTACAGCTGAAAGCCTGATATGGCCCGAGAAGCCCATCAAAACTCTCCTGAAAAAGCATGCAAAAAAATCTGCCTGGAATTGTGGAATGGTGCTAGACTTAATGAAATTAGTTATAACTACAACAACTCCCATGTCACATTCTCACCGTCCAGCCATGAATAACCAAGATGGTCTTTGCCGTCACGTTGAACCCACACTCCTGCAAACAATCCCTCTTGCCAGCCTGAAGGTAGCAGCCTTCATCCTCCAGATCCAGGGACCGCCGCATATTGTACTTGATTCTGGAGGAGAGATCAGCCTCATCTGCCTGTGAGCTTCCATCGGAGTCTTCTGCAAACAAACAGGTCAATTCAGTTTATCCGCTATTCAAATACACGTCAAAAGCAAACAACGAAATACGTGGCAGTACGTCCGGCCAGCCACTTCCAAGACTTGCAGGCAGCCAGAGAAAAGGTCAAGCAGAGCGGCAACGTGCGCTTCTGAGAGGTCAAATGAGGTGACTTTCAGCCTCCACTGAAGGAGCGACACGATCGTCCACTGGAAAGATAAGGTTACGCAAAAAAAAGAAGAAAAAAAAGGCGCTGGCCACCGAGCCTCTGATGGAGATGGGTGTATTGTGAAGCAATACATCTACAGCCTTGTCAGTCGGGGAAATCAAACAACCCTTGGAGATTTTTTAAATGTTCCAGAAATTTCGCCGAGAAAATATATTTTTTTTAAATCACTAATGGATATTACCGCTTTGTTTAAAAATAAACCGCAAGATTTTTTTATCAAGTCTTTGGGAAAACACAGAAGCGCAGAAATAAACTGGCAGTTTATTAAAATACCAAATACATGACGTTACAATGACAGTGTACATCACACGATCAAGATAAATTTCTTCCCGAATTCTAGAGTTTAAGTCAAACTGTCACGGCGTTAGCCGACAAGCACTTAAAAAAACGTATACAATATATAAATACGCGAGTGAATAGAAAACGAATCCCTTTCAAGTAATGTATAATTCAGCAATTTCTCTAAAGCATGGATTAATAAAAGATATCTTATTCTATATAGCCTACTTAGTTCGAAAAATGTATCAAGTGTGCTATGGCAAGATAACTGACTGTGCCTCACTTAGTTGTCAGTTCTCAAAATGGATCTGCGAGCCCTATTACCTGTTTTGAGTCCCTTTTCTTCAAGTTCAGAAGTAAAAACTGCAAACACACAGTAAGCAAAGATTATCCATGGGGTGGTAATATATTTCATTTCTTTTCTATATTAAACTGATAGACGGGAACCCTGAGAAGGGGTTTCTTTTAAAATAGAAAAATGCTTAATAAAAATTCCAGAACACGGAGAGAACTACGCCGAATTAGCTGCCAAACCCGTTCCGCTTGTTTGAGAGTTGTGCCAAAGCAATGCATGTGCTCGCGTCAAGTAGCTCATTAGAGTTTTAAATAGAGTTTCCTTGAGTCATCTGATCATCGGCAGATATTTCTTGAACGTTTCTGGGATCCTAATTGGTCAAGCCCCCGGAGGTACGTTATAAAGGCGTGGCCAATGAGAATTTGAATGAATGTGTAGTGGCTTACGCTCCTCTTGTTGATAGTCACTTTCAAAACATACGGAATCAAAAACAAAAGCATCGTTATACATATATATATATATATAGCTATATGTTAAGTCCATAAAAATTGCTTGAAACATAAATTAACGTCACGGCATGTGTTTGGAGCACAGCATGGTCACAATGCATGAACCCATTCATGAATTCCTCCAATGCCACCAGCATTAGAATCTCGCTCCCTATAAATACCATATTGTGCTTTGGGTTTAAACGAACATTCACTCCTGGAAGCGGTCAAAGGGTACCCGAGAAAGAACTTAAAGCTTTTACTTAAAATTTTGTTACTTCAATGTGATTTTGATGTTTTAGCAAGTATTAATTATATTTACACTGTACGTCTGAAAGGAATTTCATAATCTCTCAGTACAACAGAAATACAGCAATCCTTACAAACGACGTGAGGTCAGCGGATTGAGGGACGGAGAGAGGTTTGTTAAAATGAATAGGCTACATTACTAGATCAGCCCATGCATGGACTTGAAATGGTGAAGGGAAACAGAACTCACCACATCGACAGTATTGTTTATAAACAAATTTCGAGTAAATTTGTATGCCATTGAAAAAAACCGCACCTTCAATGAAAGGCATTCCTTTGGATTATAAATCACCCCATCACGTGACCTTTGTTCTCTATCAATGCAAAGTCAAGAATAAAGATTTTTTTGTGCACCTAACAAACGTCATAGATGGGTTTAACTTCACACGTCACGTAGCTATACAGCTGGAAATTTAAGGAAGCATACTTTTGATTAAGTTAATTAGTTCAAATTAATTTATCTTAAATTCAGTGCTAGTTGAATAATAGTGCATACATGAATGTACCAGCGTTATATGCAACATCTTAGCAATTATCTAAGCAATTAAACATGAAAATGTGTTTTATAAATATGTTTGTTATTTATTTCATTAATTCGTGAGATAACGTGTTGAATTTTATCTCCATAGTGGCAATTCTTGATTTGAAAAAAAAATCGCTAGAGACGCTAGATAATTGCGTTTTTGTGAAAGCGCGACATCTAGTGACTTAAATTAGAAAGTTAGTGTAAATTACAAATGCAACCAACAATTTTTTGTTTAATTTCAGAATACATCGAAAGATTCAGATTCAAAAGAACCATAAGATTCAGATTAGGAAGATTCGTTCAATGAATCTGAACGAGTCTTTCGACCAGTTCAGCCAGGCACCAATCACTCGCGGCTGTGCTGTGTACAGACCAAATCTGCCAAATAGCACATTTTATTTTATTTATGTCTTCTATGTCCAGATATTAGTCTGGGGGGGGGGGGCATTCTGAACATATTTTAATATTGGTGGGGGATATGTCCCCGCCCCCAATATATATTATAATTATGGCCCTGGTTCGCATAGTCATATTTTATTCTCATATTTTATTTTATCTGTTAAACAGTTCGGATAACGGAACATGAATACTGCTTTATTCTACTGGTGTAATAAATACCATATATTATTTATATTATTTATATACTGAAATATTGTCAATGGTGTCAATAAACCTTAACACAAACATGTTCTAATTAAAAATAATAATAATAATGTATGATTTTCTAAGTAGGATTTGACGAGAGCAATATTTACAATATAAATCTAGAGTTTCGGGCTGTATTATAACGGTTATATCTAATTATTTATAGGATTAAATAATATTATTATTCAATCACCAACGAAGTCGACCCTGATTTTAGTATCCTAAAATAATAAGCGAACATTTAAACACCCTATTGGTATTTTATTATTCGGAAATTAAACCACTTCACTTCGATTGAGATTATTAAGCAAAAAACCTATTATATATTCTACTTGCGTGTTTACCAAAGCCGTAATGTTGACGTCTCCTTCTTACACGCCTTTCAAAATGCACGTGTTGGTTTAATTGTCCTTACTATTAAAGTGATGCAAATATTACAGCCATCCATAATTTTCTAATCCTAGGTAGCCCTCGGGTAAGTGTTCAGTAATTTAAAAATTAAAACATATTTTTGTTGCAGATAACATTACTGACACCATTGTCAATATTTATATCGTAAAACAAATAGTAAAAATAAAATAAGGTATTTATTCCATCAGTAGAATCAAGCAGTATTAATGTTCCGCTATCCGAATCTTGCGGTTCTTTTGAATCTGAATCTCGTTCAGTCAATCATTCATTCATATAAATTCACTTGGCAGTTCTTTTATTATATCCGCAAGCTTCCACAAATGTTGAGGCTGTAGCTGCGAACTGTAAAAATTCACCTGGCAGATAGGGGAGTTTTTGGAAATGGGTTTTGTTATCAAATTATTTGTGGGTGCTTGAAAATTGCCGAAATAATGTATTTCTTGTTTGTCTCAGCCTTATTGCATGAGGTTAGTGCACAGATATTAAAGTGTTTCCAAACTAGTTTTTTCCAGACATTTTAAGTGCAGACATAGAGTTTATGCGCTAGAGTTAAACAGAAAAATATTAGGTCGACACTTGTGAGATTTTAGCAATAATTTGCGTTTCCATCAGTTACATCGGTAAACATTTTGATGCGATACACTTTTTGTCGCACAAAAAACCCTTGGATGAAAACAGGCCTTCTGCTCTGCAGAAATTATTTTTTCTCTGTATTCTTAGGATGCTTTTGCACAGTTCTGCCTGTAGAGCCTCTATTGGGTGTTTGTCCCATTTGATAAAGTATTGGTGGGTAAATGGACCCCAGACCTCACATCCATAGAACGCAATGGGCTCTGTAACATACATCTATCCCTGAATGATTAGCTCTGGCGTTTTGGCGACTAGAGCGGATAGAAGCCCATTGGCCAACGGGGTTGAATGCGGTCCGTTCCATAGAAACTGATTTAAAACAAGCATGTATTAGAATTGCTTATCTGTATATCTCACTAGCGCACAAAAGAAACAAGTTAAAAAAGAATGGAGATAAGTGTCAAATAAAGCGACAAAGACAGGTATAGCCCTGTAGATGCCCGTACTCGATCACTGAGCTGAGGGGGGACACGTCCAAAGCACTGGTTTTCACAGTTGTAAATATCTTCACGCGTGACGTAAACTGAGGACTGCTGGTCGTATTGGGTCGAAGGCTTTCCATCATCGCTTCAGACTCACTCCAGTAAGTATGTGAATATGCAGCAAGGTGCGCCCCCTAGTGGTTTTTTGGTGGTCCTCCAGCGATTCGTTAGTACGGCGGTGTCAGACGGCTGGGAGATTCGGATCCTTCATGAGAGAAAAGACGATTTAGAGCGACTCCCGGCTTCACCACACTAAAACAGCATTTTATCGTGTGATCCGTGACAGGGAGCCCGAGGAAGGGTCTGTGTCAGCGTCAGTAGGATGTCCCGACATGAAGGTGAGGCGAGAAACCATACTACCGTGACGAGAAGACTGACCAAGACTGTGGTGCTTAGCTAAGGGTTGCCATGTTTTGTATTGAAATGCACTGGGGCGAATGATGGCGGCCGCCATGCAATTTGCCACTTTTCCCCAACCCCCTCACTCGAGCTTTAGCAGGCTAGTTAGCCAGCTAGCTAAAAAATGACTGCGACGAATAAGGACAAGGACAAGACTCCACCAAACCTTAGGGCGGAAGCCTAAAGGTATTATTCTACACGGAAGAAATTGGACGGGTTTCATTAAGTTTTTCGGGCCCTTGTCACAGTATTAGATTATTGTTAAGGCCGACTTGAAATTGTGGATATTCTCTGATCCTTCCAGCCCTCGGCCAATGTGGTGTTGAAGGCACTGTCAACTAAGTAGTCCGTGTGGGGAGGACTATAAGAGGCCTTCTTTGGAAAAAAAATGTTTTATTCTTTATAAACGAGCTATACGGACTCCTGCGCACCTTGCTGCCTCCCTACTCGGTAGTTGTCGCTGAAGGATATTGTGCAGTTAAAGGGCTAGCATAGTTGGCTACAAGTCCATCCCGTCCAGATCGTTTGTTCATCGATGTAAGTAGGTGTTTGTAAATGTAGAGCTAGTATTAGTTTTCTTGTTGGCTTTAAGAGCTTGATTTTGTTTTTGATTGAAAATATCGTCTACCTGCTTTTTTTGCGCACTATTATTAGTTTTTACTACTAGGCCATCCTGCAAGTAACATTCTTGCTAAGTTAGCCGGGGTACATAAATTCAGGGGTCATGAATAACTAGAAAAAGGAGTACCCCCCATTTTCAAAGGTATAGATGTACAATCCCAATTTATATATGTTTGCCAATGGTTGCCTACTTTGGTATTGTTCCTCTGATATGTAATTATTTTGCGACTTGGCTACAATAATTTACGTCTGTAATATACTAGACTACTACTATTAGACTTTGTTGCTCTTAGCTGCTTATCTAGTTAAACTGACAGTTATAGTAAATTTTAAATATAGCAAACGTGTCCTGGTTGTCAGTACGATGGAAGGTGCACGTCGTTTGGGATTCGTTTACTGAGATGGTCACGTATATTAGTTGGGGATTTACAAATAACTTCTGTTTACGTTAGACTTTAATTTACATGTAATTTTCAAATGCTTACGAGTTCAGTATGGCTACCTCTAAAAACCCAACCAATTATTAATACAGTTACGTAAATAAATGCAAGTCTAGTAGGATATGCGGAAATTCATGTCTAAAATGTTCAAATGGACCCTACTCTCCTACAAACCAGACATTGTTGATCATGTATTAAATTAAGTACTTCAGTGTAGTCAAGCAGTTGTTTTAAAAATTCTTTCATATTGAATGCAAGTCTGATAGTTGCCCTCCTATATAAAAACTGTAAAACTTAATCTGGTGCAACTGTTTAATTGCTTTTGGGGGGCATACAGGTTCTAGTCGGGTATATCCAGCCATGGCCACACGTTGATTTTGTCCAGGTTCTGTTTAGACGTTTTCTCTGTAGTTTCATTTCTTCAAATTGTGATGTTGGGCACCCCCTCCTCACTATTGAGCTCTGATGTTGGCCCCCCTTAACACTGTTGATGTTTGTGTTGGCCATTGCTGCATATGTATTATTATTTCACCTATAAAACAGCCTCCTATGTGAGCTGGTGTTACCCTATATAAATGTCAATGAGTGTATTTGTTATGGACTCTATTAGGAACCCATTTGACACAGAAAATTGGGAGTTTTTTCAGAGAAAAGTGGTGTGCTGTGAATCCAAATATTTATTTTCTATTTCTGCAATGTCTTCTCTCTGCACAGTGTATTCATTATCAGGAATTTGAGGAGTCTGAATGAGTACAATCAAGTGCAGTCAGTTGAACAGGATGCCACTTTCTTTGTTGGCGTTATGCAACTGTTCACCCTATCTGTCTGGGATCCTCCATCGAATGGACCAAAAAGGTGTAAAAATAGCCCATTCAAATTTAATGGATTTTAATCCAGTTTGCTGAGATTGTTCATTTAATGGCGCTCACTTTCACATTAGCCAAATCCAGCAATCCAAAACCCCAAACCCTATTGGACTGCCTGTTACATGTACATAGAAGTTGTTTTTGGGGGTGAATGTAGCAAAAAACAGACTTCACGTGCCTACCTCTTCTACTGGTTTTGTTAAAGACACTTCCTACACAATTTGCATGTGTGAATGTGAACTCTATTGAATGGGAATATCTGTACAATCTCCTAGGAACTGGTTTGTTGGTTGTGGTCTCGGTTTGCTCACGCTGGGCTAGGCTGGGTGGGTGGGATATATCAGCAGGGCTTCTCTTTTGGCTGGGCTGGGCTGGGCTGGGCTAGGCTGGGTGGGTGGGATATATCGGCGGGGCTTTTCTCGGCTTGCCCGGGCTAGGTTATGTGTGAATCAACAGGGCTACTCTCGGCTCCGAGGGGCTGGGTGTCTGGATGAGAATCGGCGATGCTTCTCTTGGCTTATTGCTGTCCAGTGCCTCCCAAGTAACCTTTCTCAAGAGTAAAATCAGCTTTCAGTTAGGTTAGGACTCCCATTTTAACATGGCAGGGTCCTCCATTCTGTAAGCCTACATTGCAAAATGTTGAAATAAGTGAAACTCTGCATGGCTGTATCGTTACGATCTCTTTGTTCTGTTGCCAAGTCTATTATTTTGAATTTCACTCAGAACTGCCACTTAGTGGATGTTAAACAAATTTTGGTTCAGTTCACAATTCATTCGGAAAATGTAGTGTTTCATTTAATTAAACATTTAACAGTGAAAATACAGGAGTTTCTATCCATTTCTCAGTATCCTTTTGGTCAAAAGGGAAAACAATCACACCTATGTATGTGTATTAAGTATGCCTGTGGACAAGGCAGGCATCCCGCATCCTCATTCAGTGCTATAACAACATGGCTGAACAGTCATTGGACATGCCAAGCATTCTGTGGTTTTCGTGGTAGCTGTCGATGGACATTGTATTTTAACAGTGCATATTCTACGTGAATATATGCTTTCTCTAGTGAATTGTCAGATTGTGTTTGATTCTGGTGTGGTTTTGTGTTGAGATGTTGGTCATTTAAATGTTCAGCCTTCTTGGCAGATGATTATTACCTTGCTCACTGGTTACCTTCTTGTTACATGGACATGAAATTGATTACTTACTCACTGGTTACTCAAGTTGGGTTGGTCCTTCAGATATCCATTAGTTCACCCAAATGCGATTGAGTTGGCTTTCGATTACAGGTTCCTGTGAGGACCTGCCTACTATTATTTTCTAATCTAATCAGTCTGTCTATCAGTGTGCTTGTTAGCTAATTAGATTAGCCACCTGTCTGACTTCAGGCATTTCTATTGTACAGTATTATGTGTAGTGCTGGCATCTAGCACTGTCAAAAACACATCTACCATTCTGTTTATTACTATAGCCAAGCACCATGTTTACCTGTGAATTTGAACAATGTAAAGTGATCTGGGATGGCCTGTTGAAACCACACACATCTCCAACAGTGTCCAGCACGCATGATGTTGGTGTGTTGATTTTGGCTTGTGCAGTGCTATTTGTTCACTGTACGTTTTCTGATGTCTCCAGCAACATTTGTACAGGTGCATTCAAATGGACTACAGAGTAAATATAACTTATTTTTACAAGGTTTATAATGTAGTTGTATGGAATGTGGCAGAATAAAGTAATCCGGTTTTGTTTTGGACTTTGCTTAAAGCCCTCCCCACTCTCCATCAGCTGCTTCAGGATGTACAGGAAGGTGCCACAAGCTATTCTGGACAGGTGTTTGCACCAACAACTGCCCTCTGTGGTATTTTGGTAATGGAGCCCTGGAGCAGCTAATGAACTGCGTATCAGTGTCACCTCTACAGAGCGACGCGCTGATCGTATGGCCTGGCCTACACTCCTGCTTCGCTATTACAGGCCGTCCCTGACCTGCTAAAAATCCACTTGTCAGTCGCCGCTCCGCAAAGTGTTCTGTTTAAAGGTTAAGATTCTGGGTCTTTGAGGCTCCCAGTATGGTAAAAACGCCTGCAAGTAGCCCGCTGTACGGTTCACTCCAGTGTAAAATTGTAGCTCGGTTTAGGAGCTTCCGCTAGTGTAAAGCATTCCAGATTTGGGGTAATTCAGTACAAGCACCACCAGAAGAGTCACTCTTTTTCATTCAGTAGAAGAAGGGGGGGAAAAGTGGAAAAAATGAGTACCTTTCCTAGAGTATTGGTACAGTTACAGAGCCTCAAAGTTACCTGTGTTAATGGTCAAGAGAAATCGTCATCACACAGAGGATTAATGTTTTCATGCACTGGCAGTTGGATAGCTGCTGAGGGGGAACAGTATTGCCAATTACTGTGTTGTTGTGTTACCCTTTCTTTAGCACTGATGGTATTTTACTGATCTTTTCCACTTACTACACTGTACACTTAAGTATAGTTAGTCAACGGCATCTTTTCTACCGCCTCTCTGGAATCAGTCCTTGATACTTTAAAAGGATGCAGATACCGAAGGGGACCCAGGACAGCTCCTTGTGGGATACTTTAATGAACTAAACTCTGCACTCATACATTGTAGTATAATACTGTGTTGCCTTACCAAGTGGTATGATTGTCAGTGAGAAAAAGTAACACTGTGATCTAAAGGAAACGCAATGTTTGTAAAGCCAGCATTAGCCGATAATAGCAGATCATTAGCTAATTTATACTCTAAAAAAGTTTGAAGACTAAAGCCCTTTGGTCGTTTTGAATCGGAAGTGATTTTCTTGCTTATTCATTTCACTGTCTAATACATTGCAAGGTTGTCAATTTTAAAATTGACGTGAAATCCAGCCAATACCGGACTTTTGGGTCTACCGCTTCCGATATATGTGAGGCAAGGTCCTCCAGTTATCTGCTGTGAGCATTGACCTCTGACTTCGCAGGGATGTTACCATCCACTGCTGTGCTGTGTTCCATCTATTAAAAAAGTTAATATGAACCAATTTAGCTTCAGTTAACATGTATTTATTCCTATTTCAAGCTGTTGGGTATTTATTATAATAATAATAATAATAAGTAATTAATAACTATAGTTATGATGATGATTAATTATTAACAAATTAACTATCCTCGTAGCCTCTTTTGCCTAGGTAGTTCGTTAGGTTTGGGTTGCTACCTCTGAATGTTAAATTCTAGAAATCAGACCGTCTGTGATTTTTGTTGAAGAGGTCTCGATATATAACAATTGATGATCTGTGACATACTCTTACTTGTGACTTAAGAAGTGAGGATGACATTTTGTTTTGTTCTGTTGCTCAGTAGAAATAAGTCAAACTGAATGTGGACATAAATACAAAACCACAAATAACTAATGCCAGTAACTATACCAGGGCTGTCCAACTGCAGTCTCTACCTATCTGATTATTACCATGGCATTCTTGTTTGAGGCGAGCTAGACTGTTGGGTACCTTGGGCCTTGCAGGTCAGATGGGCCTAATCGGCTAAGAGAGTAAAGACTGCCAGGCATCGACCACTTGATATTTCCGGCATCCATCATGAATGAACAGTGATCTCTGAATAAACTGTGATGGCCAGTGATGTCACCATCTCACCATTGATCTCTGAGAATAAAATATTCTCTGAATAAACTGATGGCAGCATTTATCTCTGAATAAATTGTGAACAGACCGGTGGCTGACCTCATCGGGACCTCTATGAATAAACATCTTATTGGTGATCTCTGTGAATCTCTGGACATGTATGTGTCTTAGAGGCGCCCATCGCTTTTGTCTTGCAGGGGTCAGCTGTGACGCGTGTTTGAAAGGAAACTTCCGAGGGCGCCGATACAAGTGTTTGATTTGCTACGACTACGACCTGTGTGCCTCGTGCTACGAGAGTGGGGCCACCACCACCCGACACACTACAGAGCATCCAATGCAGTGTATTTTAACTAGGGTAGACTTTGGTGAGTACCCGTGCACCGGATATGATTGTGATGTAATAACCGTCTCCTCCTGCAGACTTGTATTGCGGTGGGGAGGCCATGATGTAATAACCGTCTCCTCCTGCAGACTTGTATTGCGGTGGGGAGGCCATGATGTAATAACAGTCTCCTCCTGCAGACTTGTATTGCGTTGGGGAGGCCGTGATGTAATAACCATCTCCTCCTGCAGACTTGTATTACCGTGGGGAGGCCACGATGTAATAACCGTCTCCTCCTGCTGCAGACTTGTATTACGGTGGGGAGGCCATGATGTAATAACCATCTCCTCCTACAGACTTGTATTACGGTGGGGAGGCGTTCTCAGTGGAGCAGCCACAGTCCTTCACGTGTCCCTACTGCGGGAAGATGGGTTACACAGAGACGTCTTTGCAGGAGCACGTTTCAGAGCACGCAGACACCTCTACTGAAGTGGTGAGTGTTTCACTGCATCTCCTGCTAGCTATAGCCCCTCTTTTACTGTTCTGTATACATCTATTACACACAAAACGTTTTCTATTGACAAGATTAATGGGAACTGGGTCATTGTTATAAGCAAAGGACCCTGTTTTACTGCATGTGTCTTCTTTCTTTGTACATTTCATTTTTTTTGTATTACAACTTTATACAAATAAAATGTACTGGTTAATGAGTCAGATCTGGTGGTTATAATCCAAGGACACTGCGGGTCATGAGTTATGATAGATGGTTATAAGCTAAAGACACTGTGTTAATGTGTGTGTGGGTCATGAGTTATGATATATGGTTATAAGCTAAAGACCCTGTCAGACAGGCTAGGTTGTTTGTCCGCTGTGTGATAGGAAGTGATGTTGTAAGCCATGCCTGACTGTTACAAATTCTTTACAATTATTTTAATGCTCCAGGTAAAAGCTTATTTCGGTTTGTTCTTTTGATACTACTTTATATTGGTCACCGTCTGGCCTCATTCAAAGCCAGAGGTCTAAAATGTTTATTCAAAGCAGGTTTGGGTCACCTGTAGTCTCCTATGCTTGAATATCAGTGATTTACCCTCACCTGTTTGCAAATGAACCTTTGATTTACTGTCACCTGTTTGCAAATTAACCATGGGTGTACCCTAACCTGTTTCCATAATGGTTAGATCTTTATCTGTATTGGGTGTACTACTATTATTTGCTGTTGGATATTGATCACTGTTGGGTATTCTACATTTAGTTGGTGTTGGATCCTGATCGCTGTTGGGTGCTCTATGTTTAGGTGGTGTTGGATCCTGATCGCTGTTGGGTGTACTACATTTAGTTGGTGTTGGATCCTGATCGCTGTTGGGTATATTCATTCCATCTGTATTCTCCTGCTTTGTTTCTCTCCCCCCAGATCTGTCCAATATGCGCAGCGTTGCCAGGTGGAGACCCCAATCATGTGACAGACGACTTCACTGCCCACCTCACCCTTGAACACCGAGCACCTAGAGATTTAATATCCTTGGCCTCCACTCTTATCTGGCATTACAAAAAATGTAGATTTGCACGCTGAACTTCCAGGTGAGGTTGAAGTGAGCCTTGTTGGTTATGAGTGTTTTTCTGTTTGATGCCTGTCTTGATCAGTTGTTCTACGTGCTTGCTTGTTTCCTTCCTAAGTAGTGCTACAAATTGTTAGCCGCTAGTCAGTTTCCATCAGTATTAGTGCTACGCGCTAGTCTGTTGTATTCTGTAGTAGTGCTACGCCCTAGCCAGTTTCCATCAGTATTAGTGCTCCGCACTAGCCAGTTTCCATCAGTATTAGTGCTACGCGCTAGTTTGTTGTATTCTGTAGTAGTGCTACGTGCTAGTCTGTTGTTCTTTTGTCTTGTGTTCCTTAACCATACTGCTCACGACGAGTCAAGCGGCGTTCGACACGTGCGCAGGATGTTTCACCCTGGGCGGGGGCTGGGGGGTCCCCGTGCTCGTCGCTCCAACATGCACTTTACTAGCAGTTCCACTGGGGGGCTGTCCTCCTCACAGAGTTCCTCGTACTCTCCCAGCAACAGAGAAGCCATGGATCCCATAGCTGGTGGGTGTCACAGCATGCTGTTTTCTCTACGCACTTAATTAAGTATGACTGACTAACTTTAAGACCAGAAAGTTAGCCTCCCTGACCCCAGACAAACTTAGAACTTAGTGCTAGCCTTCCAGCTTTGTGTAATTGCCCAAACATAGACCGTCATTGTTACTTGGAAAATGAGATATAAATGATATATACAAGGCTAATTACTATAAAACCTTTCTTAATAAAATGTATATTTTACACCTTAAAAACTTAAAAAGGTCATGTAATCAATGCTGGGTCTAGATGTCACCATGTGTTTTTTTTCTTTTTTGTAAGAAAAATCTTCAATTAATATATTTTTATCATTATTTTCCCATTGCCTCCATCGGTCATTGAAATAAGTCTGCTGGTATGAATATGTAAATAGTGCCTCCTTAATCCCCCTAAACGCTTAGCATCACAAAAACGTAAACCACAGCACACAAGGCTAGCAATGGCAGGAGTCTGTGTCGGTACCAGAATGGGAAGAAGAGGATTCCCCACAAGTTTGTTTGGCGAGTGTAGCTGACGCCAGTTCACGGATAACTTCACATGCCAAATATGTATCTATCCTATTTTGTACACCCGAGATTTCAATTTCCCTTTCTAGCCAGAACAAATTATGGATAAAGCTACAATATTTGTTTTAATAACTCCGATACATATGTTTAGAACGTGACAATAGCCAAAGTATCTATAGCTAGCAAGCTACAAAAATGTTCTTATTACTAAAAGCATATATTGTGCTGCGCTAAACATTAGCAATTTGGCTAACATTAATGATGTTTACCAGTACTAGATAGCTTCAAGACCAGCAGAATGAAGTAACAAGCTATCCTTTACCTATAGAAGCTAATCACTTGCTTCTTTGTCGTTTGTTGCCAGGTGCAATATTCAATGAGCACCAGGTCGGAGGATCAAGCTTTTAGTAAAGCCAGCAGTGTACTCTGCATTATGTTTCATGCACCCAGATGAAAATGTGACATGTACTTGTGCAGGTTTGGGCTAAAGCGCACTGGCACTGCTGTAAATTTTGGGCAAAGTAGGCGCAAAGATTGGTCTTTTGGAAGAGGAAAAAAAAGATTGGCCTTTTTTGTGCATAGAAACATTATGTGCCTTGCAGCCAGACCCTGCATTATTTGCGTAAAAACACTTTCTTGTGTGTCAACAGTGAAGAAGGTCAGTTTTCCCCTGACAAGCTTCTGTATCCATATGAAAGTAACTGTCCTCAGGTGACATCATGAGGACCCAAAATAACACCCACCTAAAACATTTTGAAATTCTGTAAAATTTATGGACGGAAATCATGCTTTTCAATATTTCCCTCGTAGCGTGCAAATACCACATAAATACAATAAAAGAACTGGATAATCATGTTTTTTCCCTACATGGCCCCTTTAAAATACCATAAAGCATGCTTTTTATATTATACAGTAGTTCACCTTTTCCAACCCTGAAATGGGGTCTTAAATAATTTACCTTTTGAGCTGTATTAATGGCATGTTTGAGGATGCTGCTGTAATGCCTGTTATAGGAAGGGAACCGGTGACCTTCTGGACCCCTGGGTAGAACTCGGATGGAAGAAATACAGAAAATTAAAATTCATTATAATAATTATATACATTATATAATATATTGGCATGAACTATTTGTACCTTGATTATAATTCATCTCATGTCCTGAAAAATTCTCAGACTTACGTTTATCTTGTTTTACATGATTCTGTTATATTTGGACGTGTTTTACGGGCGGGTTGAGAGCGTTTACTCAATGGACGTAAAATGCAAGAACAAGTGAGCCCTCGGGAGCCGACTCATCAAACTTTAAAAGCTCTGCAGAAACGACTGTCATAATAGCTGTCATGGCAGCTCTAAAGACATCTGAAAACCAGTACCTGTCGTCCTCAAGCTGTGCTGGGGGGGCTTTATCTGCAGTTTTTCCCCCTGAATATACGTGTATACAACTTGCTGTGTGTGTGTTTTTATGAAATTATAAATAAAAAAAATTTCCACCCTAAATTAATATCATTAAACTGTAGCAGATAGTACAGTGTATAGTGACAGCCTGGAACAAGCAGGTGGTTTAAATAAAGTATTTTATTATAAAAAAAGATTATCTTAGTTAGACTAATTCAGACATGTTTTCTGTTAATTGGATTTTGCACTAAATGCAGAGAGAGCAGAATGTTCAAAATTTTGTGAGGAAAGGATATGACATAACTAACGCTGACAACACGTTTCTCCCTCTTCCCCCTCACCTCCTGCAGAGTTGTTGTCACAGCTGTCAGGTGTTCGGCGTTCGGCGGGCGGGCAGCTGAACTCCCCCGGCCCGTCTGCTTCGCAGCTGCAGCAGTTGCAGATGCAGCTGCAGCTGGAGCGCCAGCAGGCGCAGGCTGCGCGTCAGCAGCTGGAGACGGCGCGCAACGCATCCCGCCGTTCAAACACCGCCAACGCCACCGGTGCCGCCAACGCTCCGCCCAGCACCAACACCATCCCTGCACCCCCGGAGAGCAACCCGCCCGTCTCGCACAGTTCCCAATTTCTGCTCACACGGTGAGTCATGCCTTCTCTGCCGTGGCTCTCGCGGGCGCTCTCCTGTCCTCACACTACCGGTTCTCCCCGCCGCAGGTTGAATGACCCGAAGATGTCGGAGGCGGAGCGGCAGGTGCTGGAGAGCGAGGGGGCGGACCGCAGCCTGTTTGTGCAGGAGCTGCTGCTGTCCACGCTGATGCGTGAGGAGAACTCCTCCTCGGACGAAGACGACCACCGAGACTTCGCCGACTTCGGGGCCATGGGCTGTGTCGACATCATGCCTTTAGATGTGGCTCTGGAGAACCTAAACCTGAAAGAAAGTAATCCGGGCAAGAAGCCTCCACCGCCACCTCTTTGATGACATTCTAACCCTGCAGACAATGTTCTCTGTGCTGCAACTGCCAATCAGAGTGGACAACAGCTTTTTTATTATTTTATTTTTATTTTTTTGGTGATTGTAATTTCAGGTCTGTCACCCTTGTTACATTGTATACATTCAAAAACGGGATCGAGGGAGTGAGAGAATATATATATTTAAATGTATATACAGTCGTGGCCAAATGTATTGGCAGTGACATAAATTTTGTGTATTGCAAAGCTTGCTGCTTCAGTTGTTGATTCACATTGTGTCTAGATTATTGTGCAGTGTGATCAGATGCATTTTAAATAAGTGCAAAAAGCTTAATTGGCCAAAAAAAAAACCTTTGTCACAAAAAACCAAATTTCAGTTTTTGGGGCCTGGCACAAAATGTCCAGCTAACATCATTTCACTAATCATATCAGCTGCTCCTGGGAAGGTGTGAACCAGTACTAGTCATGTGAAATCAGTCTATCATTCTGATTGGATTGTAATAGGAGACTGATTGCCATAAAAGGAGGGAAGAAGTGTGTTCTTGTTAGCAATGACATGCAGCCATCATCGCTTTACATCAATATGGCCTCACATGCAAGGAAATTGCTGCAAAGAATATTGCACCTGAAAGAACCATTGAACGGATCGTCAAGAACATCAAGGAGAGAGGTTAAACTGCAGTGATGAAGGCTTCAGGACGTCCCAGAGTGTCCAGCAAGCGCCAGGACTGTCTCCTCCTGAGGAGTCAGCATTGGAATCGTGTCCCCACCAGTGCAAAGCTTGCTCAGTATTGGCAGCAGGTGGGTGTGAGTGCATCTGCACGAACAGTGAGGCGAAGACTTTTTAACAACGGCCTGGTGTCAAGAGGGGCAGCAAAAAGCCACTTCTCTCCAAGTAAAACATCAAGGACAGACTGAAATTCTGCAGGAAGTACAAGGATTGGACAGCTGAAGACTGGTGCTAAGTTATTTTCTCTGATGAAGCCCCCTTCCGACTGTTTGGGACATCTGGAAAATCGATTGTCTGGAGAAGAAAAGGTGAACACTACGATGATTCCTGTGTCGTGCCAACATTGAAGCATCCTGAGACCATCCATGTGTGGGGTTGCTTTTCATCCAAGGGAGTGGGCTCTCTCACAATTCTGCCCAAAAATACTGCCGTAAATAAAGAATGGTATCAGAACGTCCCGCACGAGTAACTTCTCCCAACGATCCAGGAGCAATTTGGTGATGATCCATGCATTTTCCAGCATGATGGAGCACCATGTCACAAGGGAAGAGTGATAATGAAGTGGCTCAGAGATCATTACATTGAAATTTTGGATCTGTGGCCAGGCAACTCTCCGGATCTTAATCCCATAGAGAACCTGTGGTCAATCATCAAAAGGCGAGTGGACAAGCAGAAGCCCACAAATTGTGATCAACTCCGAGCACTAATAAGGAAAGAATGGATCGCCGTCATTCAGGATTTTGCCCCGGAGCTGATATCCAGCATGTCAGAGCGAATTGCAGGGGTTATGAAGAACAAGGGTCAACACTGTAAATATTGACTCTTCACATATATTGAATGTTTTTGCCAATAAAAGCCTTTAAAACTTATGAAATGCTTATTGTTTTCCAGTTTACCATAGAAACAGTGAAAAAATCTACAAGTACTGAAGCAGCAAACTTTGCAAAACACAAAATGTATGTCCCTGCCATCACTTTTGGCCACGGCTGTATATATGTGTGTGTGTGTGTGTGTGTGTTGATGATAAATTCCACGTAACTAATTTTTACTTACAGCAGGTCAGTGTAGATAGCATTGCCAGAGGCAGCCTCTGCAGCCTGTTTTAAAGGCTCTCCTGATGGATAAATACTCCACAATCAAAACTGAAGACAAAAAAACCTAATGAAGCTGCTGTTTGTATTTATGAATATTAATAAATAAATTGTGCTTGGATGGTTTACCATAAAATACTGCATGACGTTATTTGAAGCGTGCATGAGTTTTAATGACTTTGTCATTAAAATATGAAATTATAAATTTTCTTAACGTTTTTAAAGGTTAAATGAAAATTATTTTGAATCAAGGAAAAGCAATTAAGGGACTTTTTTTCAGTTGAGTTATTTTAAAATGCTATATTCTAAACCTGCAGTAGCTTCTACACAAAATAAAGCTTTCATCTCAAGGCACAGAGTTTGTCTGGTCCTCAGTATGATGTCACTGTGTGAGTGGTCATGTGACTTTTGTCCAGTCCATCTATCCCCAACTCACAAGGTCTTTGTCTTTACAAGACAATCACATCATCTATGCACTTCTGTAAACCAAGAACAAATATCAATGAAAGATGTGAGACAAAATGAGAGCCCTAGAGAAGTTACGGAACTTCAAAAACCAAAACCAAATCCTCCTTTCTTTATTCCCTGTCACTACATTATACCCATTTTAAATGCCTGTTGTAAATGTTCCCTCTGGAATGGACACAGAAAATGTCTAGTGTGTAGCAGGGGACAAGTGAGAGACACCATTTTGAGAGTGACCATTTTTTTTTCTTTGTTTTCAAAGGACTTTTTACCCTCTGCTAATGACTGCACCTTCTTTTCACCTTCTATTTATTCCGATTTTTGTCCTCTGGAGTGATTTACTTTAAAAAGCTATGCGATGACTCATGCGTTCAACCCTATACTCAATTCTCTTTGCAAATTAGTGACATGCTTATTGGATTTGTGGGTCGACTTTCATAATGGCTCAAGGATGAGGAACTTTTTTAAAAATGTAAATGTAAATTTAGAATATAAACCTAGAAAAATAAAAGCACACAGCTTTTGATGAAAACATGTTTACCTCCCTGTTCTGCTGTGTGTGTTTGTGTGTTTGGAAGTCTTTCCATTGGAAGATCTTTTTGAGTTAAAAGGTCTTTTATCCTTTTAGAATATAATATAATTTAAAATTGATCAAATTTAGTTTTAGCCAATTTTTACAAACCGATTGCATTTTTTTTAAGTATAAAAATATATCAATGGTTCCATGTTTTTACATGTGACTTTGGCTGTAATGTGCAGAATTATTACTAACTAGTGATTTTAGTTTGTCCCAGCAGGTGGAGCTATAGCTAAACACATCAGTCAAACCTCTTTCATGTTGGTATGTAATTAACATGGTTATAAGGCTTTTAAAGCTACCAAGTTGCGTACTTCAATACTAATGATGGGAAGTGATTGCTGGAGAGTGCTGGAAACTCCGCTTCCATGACTGATAACTTCCAGATAGGGTAATGTTTTTCTGGCATTAAAGGCATCCACATCTTCAACCTGAGGGCCTTGTCATCCCAGGACCCCAAAGAGGAAGGCCCTTATCAACGCTGTCCGTTGCACCTCACCAGATACGGTTGGACATCATCACGCGCGACCGGATACGGTCACCAGTCACTTGTTGAAAATGTTTCCCCAGTTATCATTTTTCATGCAGCGCTCCATTTTCTTTTTTCCTTTTGAAATTTGGTTTACAGTATATGCTAAAGATATGCATCCTGATATCATGGAATAGTTTTCCTGACTATGTTAGGGCTTCAGAATCTGTCTAATTTTAAAGCATGCTAAATTTCATTTAAAATTGCATTTAATTATTTTTATTGCATTTAATCATGTTCAGGCTCAGTGAACACAAACACATTCCTGAGGAGACTGTGGTGGTAATAATGGGGCAGTCTGCAGTGTCTGCTGGGATTGGTGGTGGTGGTGGAAGGGGGGTTTGAGTACAATGTTCTCTTTAGAAACCACTTTTGTTCAAGTTTATTCTTGAACACACACAAGATTTTATAGGGATTGGTACCACTTTCTCCAGGAAATATTATTAATATATTTAATCTGGATTGCGAAACACCCAAAGACTACCCACCTCCCATAACATGAATATTATATGTAAGGATAAATGTACCTCTTTTACTACAATGGCATAAAATTAACCTGGTTTTGTTATAAAAACTAAATATAAACCATCACTAATGGGTTATTTTTCTTTAAGAACCCCCAGAATTCTGAGCAATATGCCAAATTACACAAGTCATTTTTGTAAGTTTTCTTTTAAAGTGGTCATGTACTATATTTTCAGTACCACACGGAGACAAAAGGTTGTTTGGTGGTGAAGTGGGGTGCGGGGCACTTATACGCACAAACAATCTCTCAGTTGTGTTGTGAAGGCAGTTAATAACAAAACTTAATTACTTAATAGCAAAACCACATAGAGATAGGATGTGAAAATATTTTTTTTAATTTGACAGAGATGGATTCCCACCTTTGCCACTGCATGTTCCGGACTGACAGGAATCACCTGTCAGATGAGCGCAATTAATTCCTCTCCTCCTGTTACCAAGGCAACTGGCACAGACTGTTCAAACCTAGCTAATTCCTGGGTCAGTGTGTTAGCAAAGTGAATTTGCAACCAACTCTGACAGCTTCCCGCAACGCCGCCAACAAGGCCAGCCATAATCCCATCTGATCCAGGATTGCATTAAATAAAACACAAACGGAACAAAAAATACGTAAGCATTACCATATGATTAATTCAGTTAATGAAAAAAAATTAAAATAATATAAACACATGTAAACGTAGGGACAGACTATGAACCTAGAAACTCCAGACTGGTCAGAAGGAGAAAAAAATTTAAACAAGTTTAACAGATGACCTAATATAAACAGATAAGTCAGAGGCAACAGAATCAATATATTCTGTCATTTTATTCCCATAATTTAATTATTTTTTAAATGCTGACAATTTTCACTAAAATTAAAACAAACAAAACAAATGGGGAAAAAACAATACAGTACATTCTATATGCAAATCAGAACAGTTTAGTTAAATTTAAAGGCCAATCCTCCACAACAGAGGACAGCTTACCTTACAGCAAACCAACAATGGCAGTTAAAGTACAACACAGGGCTGAGGAAGACCAGGGGCCACTTTAGATTTGGCCCTAAAATGTGAGTAATTCAGAGGAAAACCACAAGAACACGGCATGCTGTAGGGTCATTCTTCAAGTTTTTTTTTTTTTTTGTTCTAGAACCCTGATGTCACATCACATAGAACTCTAAACGGATTGGCAGCTGGCATTTGTATGGCTGTAAATGTATGATATGGTTCACATCTACCTAAAGTACTCCAGTCCTCTTACACAAGTGGAAGGCCTGGCTGTTGGCACCTACAGACAACTGACAATATATAGGCTAAGGATATGTCAACTGGTCGTGCTCAATAGAAAGTCCCACCAACTTGGCAGTGTGTGCCTCTAAGCCCAGATGGATTTAAACCCAAGCCCGGGGGGGGGGGGGGGGGGGCGCCGCGCGCGGGGGGGGGGGGGGGGGGGGGGGG